>LSRZ01000140.1:2555-20628 GCA_001625125.1 Haemoproteus tartakovskyi | reverse complement strand
CACGTAAAAATAAAAATAAAAATAATTCGTATAATATCAATATGTCTAATGAACAAAAAGAAAAAATTAAAGAAAAAATTAAATAACGAAAAAGAAAAAAGTAAAAAAAAAAAAAAAAAGAAAATAGAAATAGAACAAAAAAAAATTATATATAATTGACATCTATAAAAACAAATGTATATATTTCATAAATCCCATTTATTTCATATGTATGAAATAATAAAAAAAAAAAATTCGTAATTTGGCGGAAAAAATTGCAGAAACGTGATAGGTAAAACAAGATATTTATTTATAAAAATAAAAAAAAATAAAAATGGACATTTAAAAATCCTAGAGTAACATATATATGCAAAGAATTACATATCGATACATATAAACATATATTCAATATACTGTAATTTAAAATGTTTTTTTATAAGTAATATATTTTCTACTTAAAAAATAGTAAAATTAAGCAATGGAAAATTTAAAAAATATGTACACATTCTGTTTAATTTTAATTTAAAAGCTATAATGTAAGCTAAAGATATTTAAAAAGAAATAGCATCGAAAAACTTGTTTTTTTCATTTAATTAAACAAAATAATTATATAGAAATGCACAGTTTGTTACGTCCATTGTATACTTCCCTTTTCCACTGCCATTCTACCATAAACTCGCAGCATATATATTTATACTTTTGCTTGAATCATTCACAATTTCTGTTCCTGATAAACACAGCTTGAAAAAGTTTCTAGATGTTCTCCGAAACCCTTTTTGAGTGCTTCTCTTCTTCATTTCTTTAATGTGTCTAAAAAAAAAAGATCCTCACATAATAACAATATATTAATTTGTATCCTTCAAAAAAAAAAAAAGGGAGAGATGATGTAAATATATCTCTTACAGAAGAAACACATATTATATCGTAATTGGATTTTAACACTACAATTGTAACGGTGTGGTTTCTTTAATTACAAATTGTTCGGACTCATTTAAAATAGGTCCTTGCAGTATTAAAAAAAAAAAATTATATATCTCTAATCCTAATTAGTTAATACTTCAGCCACATTTTCTGAGTTTTACATACTCAAAACATTAGATGTATTCTGAAGAGCCCCAATTGCTTCTGTCGGTTCTTTTTTTACACGTGAAGAACTCGCTAATTTGTCTGTATTTTTTTCGTAACCTTTGGGTGTACCCTTATTCGCTCCTTTGCTTGAACACTTTTCTGTTCCTTTAATAGCTCCTTTCCCTGTTCCCTTTTCTGTTCCCTTTTCTGTTCCCTTTTCTGTTCCCTTTTCTGTTCCCTTTTCTGTTTCTTTTTCTGTTCCCTTTTCTGTTTCTTTTTCTGTTCCCTTTTCTGTTTCTTTTTCTGTTTCTTTTTCTGTTCCCTTTTCTGCTTCTATTTCTGCTTCTTTTCGTGTGCATTTATCTGCTTCATTTTCTACATCATTGGCTACCCCCTTTTCTGCTTCCTTATTTTCCTCTTGATTTCCCTTTTTATCCGCTCCTTTTGCCGCAGTTCTTCCCGCTCCCTTTCTCCTCCTCTTTTTATGTTCAAAATTAAAATTGTCAAAATTTAACAAATTTTCTAAATAAAAAAGAAACTTCTTTTGCTCTTGTGCATATCTACTTAAACAAAGCAAGGGATTTTCTCTATTAAGTATCGGATCCATTATTTCATCTATTTGAAATAAGCTTCTATTGTATTTTTTATACTGATTCAATGTATTTTGCATGTGACTCATGATACTACTGCGGCTACTACTATTATCACTAATAGTATTCGGTACACCTTTATTGATATCACTTTTAGGAGTTTCCGATAATTTATTTGTCAAAAAATCCGTAATTTCCCTTTCGCTTCTAGCATTTTCATCCAACAATAACATATTGGAATCCGCATGATCCTCGTGTTTCTCCACTTGTTTCGTGCTGTCCGATACAAGTTTTGTCAATGTGTCATTTAATCCTCCATCCGAAACACTATTATTCAATGTTTTCGCAATTTCATCACTATTATTAGGGAAACAAACGGACTCCTCCTTCTTAAAATCTACATCATTTTTTTCAGATGCGTTTTCTTCTAATTTTATTTTTTTCTCTGACCCTTCCTGTTTTAAATCTTCTATACCTTTCGAATTTTTTTCTCGTGCCCTTTTTCGTGTTCCCTTTTTTACGATTTCAACACTTCCTTGTTCCCCTCCTACTTCTTCTACATCAGTACAGCTGTTTATTGTATTTGTATCGATTTTCTGCGTATTTTTCGGTGTCGAACATGCTGTAAAAGTAGAAAGGATTCCTAGCTCGTTCTCCGTCCTTTTTGGCATCTCTTTTACACACTGCTCGTTATTATTTAACATACTCTCACATTCATCAAAATTATCTGGAAAGTATTCAGATATATCGAAGCATTTTATAATATCGGATGCATCTTGTGCTCTAAAAAGACCAATTCTATAAAGGGGCTCGTCATCCTCTTCAACAATTTTACGATCAATCCATATACGGTTATTTCTTCCTCTGCGTTTAATCAAAACAACGTTTTCCGATTGTATGGGGCTTAATGGATACGTAAAACAAAGAGGATCCGTTTTCAGTCCACAAAGACCTTTCTTTATGCCTCTAACAGTATCAAGTGCATTTTCTCCATGCACATTTGTAGAACTATGATTGTTGCTATTGTTTACAGTGACACTGGTTGCCACATTATTTATAATGTTGTTCGTGTACACATTTTTATATAATTTATCTTTTTTAAATCGTTTGTATATTTTTTCCATTTTATAATCTTTGAAATAATTCCACATAGGACACACATACGTTTTGTCAACTATTTCATTTTTTCTCTGATCAAATAAAATAGCATTCAGTTGAACTAGCAGCAGTTTTTTCTCATCTCTTTGTCTCATTTTTTTTAAAATCTTTTCTAATCGTCGAAAATCTTCCAACAATTTATGCATTTTTATAATAGTATCTAAATTCTTCTTCTTATGTTTTCGCAGCGTCATCTTCTCTTTGACCTTAGGCCGAAATACTATATAGTTTGGTAAATTATGGTGACAGTTGGCCCATAACATTCGTAAAAGCGGTTTCCCTAAAGTCTTTCTTCTTTTTTTCCAATATGCATAAATTTCTTTCACAATATGACTTTTATAATTTAATTTCAACTCATCAGCTATTTCTAAAGCATCTTTAAAATTGATCTCTTCACTTCCATCTACCCATTTTCCCGTCGCCTTCTCAAATCGATCAATCAGTTTACTAAAATCGTCATCAGTTACAGGCGTTTTTATGTTTTCATTTAATTTCTGTAAAAACACTTCATCCTCTTTCAACATATCATAATGAATTACAGTACCATCATTTAATTTGATTCCAGACACCTGATCTCTATATAATTCATAACGAATATAATGAGAAGGTCTCTGAAATTTCGTTGAAATGTAATTGTAATTATCACACGTTTGTACTCCTGGAATTATTATATTTCTTTTTTTCTTTTCTTCAGTTTTATCCGTTTTCTCTAATTCCTCTTTAAACCTTACTATATCTTCTTCCGTCACATTTTCTTTATTTATTAACCTTTTTAAATCTTCATCACTTTTAACAACTAATAACTTCTTATGTATATCAACCGCTTTGAATTTATTTCCTTTTATAAAATTCACTTTATTCGTATGACTGCCATCCGCACCTATATCAAAAGAATTACTGTTTCCCAACCCTCTCCTTTCTCTTTTTCGATCTCTTTTCCTTTCACTGATCTTTCTTTCATTTTCCTTGTCGATTTTTCTTTCACTAATTTTTTTTTCTTTTTTCCGATCCCTTTTTCGTTCTTGCATTGAACTTTTAACACTCGACCCATTTTCAAACTCCACCGATTCGGTATCGACCGAACCCATACACGTTTGTACCGCCTGTACACTACTACTTTTGTCGGAGTCCTCTGTAACATCAGCTACCTCATTCTCCCTTTTTATGTTTCCATTCGTTATATTTGCATTTACGTCATTCTTTCCTGAAGACTGTTTTTTGTCGATAGTCACTTCGTTTCCCTTTCCCCTTTCCTTTTCCTTTTCCTTTTCTGTAGTATTATTATTTTTATTATGAAGGGTGCCATTGCTAAGAATATTATTTTTACCGGTGTTTCCTTTAGCGCTGTTTTTATTTGTCGGACTTTTCGACATCGCCGAATCTGAAAAAATTGAGAAATACGAACACAACTTTCTCAATCCGTGCACATATTCCATTTAGACACACATATACATGCAAACATAGCAGTTATATGCCTACGAATACATGTAGATAACACAAACTATTATTCTTTCCTCCTTTCTTGTGTTTTATGACTAGTACCTCGTCAGTTTTCTCTTTTATATATATATATATATATGTATACGTTTCCTATTGATTATTAGAGATGATTGATTACTGCCTTAATAATATTATAATTATTATTATTACTACTATTACTACTATTATTACTATTATTATTACTACTATTATTACTACTATTATTACTATTATTCATCGATCCGCGCTATTCGACTAATGAATTTCTACTTAAGGTAAAATTAGATAAAACCGCAACAAATGTCTCGCAAAAGGAAAGAAAATGGAGAAACAAAGTTACACCCATAAGTACTCTTTCGTAACACCTCTCTCTTCTTCAAGGGAACACTTTTGCCAATTAACAACTCCCATTGATTCTGCTGGTACATGGAAATACCAATTTTAAAATCAAATCGAATTACAAATAGAGATCGGTGAGTTGTAAATTACAAAGATGGTGTCACGACATTTATATGACATACATTATCCCACAAAACGATCATATGATGAGTCTGTTGTGTGAACTAAACGACTGAAAATAAAAAAAAAAAAAAAAACTATATATATATTATTCCTATTTAACGTGTTTTATTTCATTTTCCTCTTCATGCTGCATTCCTAATATATAAAGTTATTCCAATTAAACTTCACTTTTGTACAAATTAAAAAAATTCCTACGTTAATGATACAACCGGAACTAAAATATTAAACTTTTTTATGAATGGTGACTGGTATACATACGTATATGTTGTATATAGTTGTTATTTTCATAGAAAACTCGAGGAAATAACAAACTTTTTTCTTCATAAAAAATCATGACAAGCTTTCTTAATTTTGTTAAATCTGATTTTGTTATGTCTGGTTGTGTTGCGTCTGCTTTCGTTAAATCTGGTTTTGCTATGTTTGGTCGGTCTTCGTTATCTCTATTTTTGTTAGGTCTATTTTTATTAGCTCTATTTTTGTTAGGTATGTTTTTGTCAGATCTGTTTACATTATGATTGTTTACGGTAGATATGTTTTCACATGGACGGGGGGTTCTTTTCCTTCGGTTCCTTGTATTGCGAGTTTGTTTGGTTGCCTTTCTTGCACTATGCACACAATATAAAATTTGCATACGCTCATTATCTGCAAATAACTATACACACAGTTAATACAGCCTATTTTTAAATATTTTTTTTTTTTTTCATAAAGGTAGTAGTAGTAGGATATTGTCGCAATCCTTTTTATACACTCAAAAATTGCGCAAAAAGGGCAACATTGTTAGTTATGCAATTAGGTCATTTATTTTTGTTGCACATTTGTCTTTCCTTTCTTCAAATTATATCTGTGTGATTTCTCTTTTTATATGTGTAGAACGTTTTTTAATGAGCTTAATTGAAACAAAAAACTATACTGATCTGAGACACCTTCAAAAAAAAAAAAAATAGTAATAAAATATAATTTCGTTTCATGCTGGGTCGCTTTACGTTTTTTTTTTTTTTTTTTTTTCCTTTGCATAAAATATTAGCGTAATCACTCAAAAAAAAGAAAAAAAGAGAGCATCCCTAATTTTTTTTTGGGGGTCTTTACAATTTTAAAACAATGGAATGATTACAAAAAATTATGAAAAAAAAAAAATAATTAAAATAAAGACCATCACATTTTTATCAGGGTGAAAAGATTTAATTAATAACTTGCTAATTTTATTCTTTATACAGTTGCATTTTTTTTTTTTTTTAAGTATAAATATGCATTTTCTTTTCAATACTTTTTTTAATGCATTTTTATGCATTTTAATTTTTTCATGTTGCTAAAATCTTATCAATATCTTCAAAGGTCTAATATCAAATAAAATATCTATCACATATGTTTCATTTTCTTTGATGATCTGCATATGGTTGTAAAAATCATAAATAAAAGTAATAGTTATTCGTTGTTCTTTTAAAAAAATCAATGTGTGAAGGGAACTTCGTATTTTCTAACGGTTTTATGGAAAACGCAAAACTGATATATCCAGTTTACTATCGTTCAATTAAAGAGACAAAATGATCTACTATAGACATTCCTTAACCTAAACAAAAGGAAATAACTAGAAATAGAAAAGAATAGAAAAGAATAAATCACTATCTGAAATAGTTGTAACTGAACAAACAAAATCGGTTTTCTTGTTCCATTTTAAAATTACTCTTTCTCTTGGTAATTCCATCTGTTCTATTTGTTTCACGTATGTCACAGTCTTAGAAACTGGCATGTATAAAAGTAAATGTTAAGATAAAGGTACATATGTTTTTACAAAACATGTGTTACTTTGCGAAATGTGAATGGCGAAAAGATTGTTTTTATTTATTATGATTCTACTTCCATTTTAGTAATTGCTTATAATTCTACTTCCATTTTAGTAATTGTCTATAATTATCCTTCCATTTTAGTAATTGTCTATAATTCTATTTCCGTTTTAGTAATTGTCTATAATTATACTTCCATTTTAGTAACTGTCTATAATTCTACTTCCGTTTTAGTAATTGTTTATAATTATACTTCCATTTTAGTAATTGTTTATAATTCTATTTCCGTTTTAGTAATTGTCTATAATTATACTTCCATTTTAGTAACTGTCTATAATTCTACTTCCGTTTTAATAACACGGTTGAAGTTCTATTCACGGCTATTTTCTTCAGGTAAAATGGAATCGCCTTAGTTAGCTTGATTTCCTTAATACAAGTAGTGTCTTTATTGGGATCAACAGAGTTAATGGAATAATACGGTACATTCTTATAATGTTCTTTTCTTGTTATATTTCGTTTTCTATCATGTCAGATGTACTCCTTAAAACGTGTCATTTCATCTGGGAATCATTAACCAATACTCATCTGAAGAACTCTTCATCCATTTACAGGTATATGGAAGTGTCTTATGAATTCTCTTATGGTTCTTCCTATTAATACACTGGGCTGAAACCAACATAATTACCTTCATATGACGAGCCATTTAAAAAAAAAACTATATATTAATCTATATGAAACTTGCTAGGAAAGAAATGCAATATCAAAATAAAAAAATCTTACGTCATAAATAAATAAAAAAAAAGAGTACTTATGAGCATTTCCTTTACGTTGTAAAAACACACAAAATACATAATCCATCTGAACCAGAAATATTTTATGTATAATAAAAACGTTTCTTCACACAAACTACGTCGGTATAGCGCAAATGCATATGTCACAACATAATGATAATAAAATCAACTTGATTTTGTGTAAATCGACTCATTAATGATAATAAAATCAACTTGATTTTGTGTAAATCGACTCATCATTATTTATATACTTTTATATCGAACGCTCAGCATAACAAAAAATACATGTTTTTCTTTTTAGTTCGTAAAAACACCCATTTATTCAAAAGTTGTATAATCAGCTGAAGCTTCCTTTCTAAACATTTTTCATATCGTAATTTACTTTTCGTTGTTATAATAAAACTTAATAGCCAAATTCGTGAAACACTTCTAAAAGCAAACAATTATTTTTAATACCGTCATTTTTATTTATATCTATTACTATTCCTTAATTCCTAAAAATTTTCATTAGATCATTTTTTTTTTTTTTTTTTTTTTATTTTATATATATATTTTTCATACATATATAATTAGTATCATATTATTTTTAATACATTTTCTATTTTATATTTCTATTTGCATTTGCGGCATTTTGTGAATATTTACAAAAAAAGAGCGGACAAATTGTTTGTTCTCTTATTCACAGTTACAGCGATCATCTTCTCTTGTTTTCAGCTTTCTTCTCCTTTAGAATTATGTGAATGAAGAGAATGTTGTAAAATGAAGAATGCAGGTTGAATCTTAGAAAAGAAAGTTCTGTTTCTTTTTTTCTGCAACACATTCAGTTAATATATGCACTCTTTTTTTCTTTTTTTTTTTTTGTGTTTGCAATTTACAACTCTTAGTTACAATAATAATAATAATAATAATAATAAAAATTTAAGAATACATAACACGTTTGATATGTCTCGACGGAAAGAGAGGAACACAAAGGATGGAATGGAAACAACGACTAAAAAAAGAAAAGTCGGTAAAGATGAAACGGAGAAACAAGTTGGGACAGTATTAAAAGGGGCATTAGTCTCCAATGAAGAAACTGAAAAAGTTGAACAAATTGTAGAAACGGCACAAATAAAAAATGAAATTATAAAAGAAAATGAAATTATAAAAGAAAATGAAATTATAAAAGAAAATGAAATTATAAAAGAAAATGAAATTATAAAAGAAAATGAAATTATAAAAGAAAATGAAATTATAAAAGAAAATGAAATTATAAAAGAAAATGAAATTATAAAAGAAAATGAAATTATAAAAGAAAATGAAATTATAAAAGAAAATGAAAAAATAAAAGAAAATGAAAAAATAAAAGAAAATGAAAAAATAAAAGAAACAAAAGAAATACAAAATGAAAAAATAAAAGAAACAAAAGAAATACAAAATGAAAATGAAGAAAAGCAAAATGAAACCATATTCCTTCAAGATGTACGAAAAGAAGAAATGCAAAATGAAAAAGAGACAAAAGAGTTTGATAGAAATGAAGCTGTGATAAAACAAAAAAAAAGAGAAGATAACCAAGTAGAAATTTCTAATGTTGAAGAAAACAAAAAAAGTTTAGAAAAAAAAAATAAAGGACGAGGGAGAGTCTGCCCTTATTTAGGAACGGTGAATCGAAATTTGCTTGATTTTGATTTTGAAAAACTATGCAGCTGTAGTTTGACAAATCTACATGTATATGCTTGTTTAGTTTGTGGGTTATATTTTCAAGGGATAGGAAAAAGTACTCATGCGTATAAACATGCTTTAGAAAAAAATCATTATGTTTTTATAAATTTAGAAACGTGTAAAACATATTGCGTACCTGAAAATTACGAAATCGAAGATGCTTCTCTTAATGATATTAAATATTTTTTAAAACCGTCATATACAAAACAACAAGTAGAAAATTTCTGCAAAACTCCTATGTTAGGAAAATCGTTAGATGGAGCCGATTTTATTCCTGGATGTGTTGGACTTAATAATTTAAAAAATACGGATTACTGTAACGTAATTATTCAATTCTTGTGTGCAGTGGTTCCACTTCGAAATGTTCTTTTGTTAATAGAAAGTAAAACACACAATGCCAAAAATTTAATTATTATTCTATCGGAATTGGTGAAAAAAATGTACAATCCCCAAAATTTTAAAGGAGTGGTATCTCCTCATGAATTTTTACAAACAGTAGGTATTGAATCAAACAAAAATTTTAAAATAGGAACAGGAAAAGATCCCTATGATTTTTTTTGTTGGCTTATCAACAAAATATATCGCTACTCAAAGAGAAAAATGCGAAAAAGTAAACAGATGCAACACAATGAAGCAAACGATGTCCGAAAAAAAAGTAATAAAAATAAAAAAAAAGGTGAACAAAAAGTAGAACAAATCAAGTGGTCCTATGAAAATCAAAACATCATAGATTATTGTTTTGATGGAGTACTACTTGTGAAAACAAAAAAAGAGAAAACTAATATTGATGACGATGTATATGAAAAAGAAAAAAAAAACCTTACAGTAAAAAATCGGACGGAAGAAATGCAAGCAAACAAAAATGAAAAAGAAAAAAGAAAAGAAGAAAAGGGTGAAGAAGAGAAGCAAGAGGAAGAAGAAGAACAACAACAAGAACAACAGCAAGAAAAAGAAGAAGAAGAAGAAGAAGAAAATGAAGATGGAACAGTTTTTAAAATTAGAAAAACCCCGTTCCGTACACTATCTTTAACTTTACCAAATGTTCCAATTTTTAAAAACGTTACAGAAAGTAATATAATCCCTCAAGTGTCTATATTTGAATTACTGGCCAAATTTGATGGTGAAACGGAATCTATTTTAGCAAATGAAAAAAACCCTTGTATCTTATCTATATCGAAATTACCCAAATATTTAATCTTTACAATTAAACGATTTTCAAAAAATAATTTCTTTGTGGAAAAAAATGGAACCATTGTAAATTTTGTTATGAAAAGTTTAGACATGAAAGAATATATTCATCCGAAATACGTAGAACAAAACCCAGTAACAAAATATAATTTAATAGCAAATATATTTCATAGTGGTACTGTTAATCAAGGAATATATAAAATACATATCTTAAATCAATCCTCCAACGAATGGTATGAGATCGAAGATTTACATGTTACCTCAGTATTACCACAACTTATATTATTGTCTGAATCTTGTATGCAATTGTATCAACGACAAGATGTGCAGTATAATGGAGATTTAGGATCTTTTCTCTAATTGGAACAACTTCTACCATTTGTATTTTTCTTTTCGATACATTTAAAAATATACTTTTATAACAACTATACTTTCATAAATATATCTTATTACTTTATTTTTATATAGTATTCTTTTTGTCATATTTGTTTTATGCAACAGCCTGATATGTCTATTACTTTGTCACATCACGTACAAGAAGTTTTATTTTATTTTTTATTTTTTATTTTTTATTTTGTGTAGTATATAAAGACAATGAAAATAATATTTTTTCTTTTCCATATTTATTTTTAAGTTTTTTTTATTTTTTAAATGTGTAACACATTAAATACAATTTACCTAAGTTTTGTCTATTTTCTCCTTTTATTTTTAACCTGATTTCCCATTTTGTTTTAGTCAAACTAGAAATATAAAAACGAGTTTCTTTTTCTTTTTTTTTCATTTCATCTTTTAAGTATGTCTTACCTAAAAAGTTGGTACAATAATGATAAAGTACTTTGCTTTACAAATAAAAATGAACAAATTTTTTGCTTGTCATTGCTTCTTGTGGAAAGGTAATGAAAAACTATGCAAATCGGAAAACGGAAAAAAAGAGGAGTACTAACATAATAATAATACTTGTGCGTCATTTATGTCTAGAAATAATAGAAATATAAAAAAGCACATTATGTTTTTTTAAAGTTAAAATTCTTTTTTTCTTTCTTTTTTCCTTCCTTTTGTTTTTTTGAAAAGAAATTCTAATGCATACTTTATAAGTTTTTTTGTATTCTCATATTATTTTCGTAAATCCATAAATCTCCAGATGCCATTTAAATTAGAAATAGTTATCTTCAATAAAAATAATACATCTGTTTCATATTAAAAAATAATGCAACTCATAAATTCTTCTTGAAAGTTGAAATCTTTTAACAAGTATATTATTATTTTTTTTTGTTTATTCTATTTATATACATGATTGTATGCAGAAAGAATATTATTATTTCTCACTTTTCAATTTCATAATAATATTTATTGCTTCTATTATATTCTATTTTGTATTTACATGTAATAGATAATAATGTGAAGTTTACTTAAAAATCCTAAATCATATTCCCACAATAAGTCACCTCTCATCTATCACCATTAGTATGTTCCAAATAGAATCTATTTGAGTTGGAGAACTAAAATACACACTAAGATTAAAAGCACAATAATAATACTAATAATAAGTTTAGCATTAGAAACAAAAAAAAAAAAAATAAAATAAAAATAAAAAAAAAAAACGCGAAATCAAGCATAGTAATACTCTAATGGCTTGTATTTCATTAACTATTAAAAAAAACGTGTTAAGATATATTCCAAAACATTCAAAAGTGAAATAAAGCACGTTTTTATTTTTTTTTTTTTTTTTTTTTACTTTAAGAAAGTATAATTTTTTTTTAAATTATAATTATTCCGAATAAATTATTTTTCTAAAAAGTCTTCATACTTTATTTTTTTCACAAAATATATATATATATATTATAATTTTTTTTTTTATATATGAGGCGATTAATACGTGAAAAGAAAAAAAATATACATATATATGTATATTGGAAATATATTAAGGATATGATCATATTCCAATTTAGTTTTCTATTTTTTTCTTATTTTGGAAATAAGACATAAAAACAAATCGGTATCATTTTTTTTATGCCTATGTTAGATGTGCTCATTTTTACGTATATAAATCAGAACTTCTAGTTAGATGTATAAAAAAAAATAATATAAGAAGAATAATATAGGAATTTCCGCTTTTTTATTGGATACATCAGATAACAGCTTCAATTAATACTTTTGTTTTTGTTTTTGTTTATTTTTCTTTTTTTTTTTTCCTGTTTTTTTTGATTGCTCTTTTTGAATTGGAAAAGTATCTTATCTTTTTTTTTCTTTCCCAATTCTTCTATTTCATAATATTAGGAGAACTTTATATGTTTTTTTTTTTTACTTTTTTCTTTTTACGGTCATATTTCATGTCATTTATGCCATTTAACAGTCTCATGATTTGACGATGGGAACTCCTCGGAGACGTCTGAATACTAACAACAGCCCTCTGGGCTCGAATATGATGGGTTCTAGTGCTTTTGGTTCTAATGTGTTTGGATCAAGTCGATTTGGTGGACCAGGAGCAGGAGGTCTTGGATCGAGTTTTATGGGAACTCCAATGTCAAGCAGAAGAATGAGAAATCAAAAAAGTTTTGTGAACAGCATGATGAATGATAGCAAGTCCATGATGCAAAGTAACACTACAGGTACTCAGTTTGTTCGATATGGAAACACTCCTTTAGCCATTCGAAGAATTAAATGTGCTCGTGCAGATATTGGAGATGTAGGAAGAGAAGCTTTTATGGAAGATAGCGAATCGGGAAGACTACCACATTTTATAGATGATAATTTAGAACAAGTGAAAGAATTATTTAATCAATTTTTTGACGAATTTAATATTACAAATTATAGTGATGTTTTGGAATTTACAGATGAAGATCATAGCATTAGTGAATATATTCTATTAAACAGAGATAATTTAAAAGTGTATTTGGCCTATTACGGATGGAAAATGGTGAAATTTATTGAAACTGGAAGACAATCAGAAAACAAATTAGAAACAGGAAATGAAAATGATGAAGATGAAGGAGATGAAGTGAAACATTTAGAATATATTAAATCTTTTGAAGTGGATTTAACACATATCTATTATTTCAATAAAAAACTTTATAAATTAATTATTGAGTATCCATCAGACAGTATTAGTGAAATTGATAAAATTATTTGTGAAAAATATAACACACTAACAAATTTAATTTTAGAAGGAGATTTAGGAGCCAATTTATCAGACAAATCTCTTTTAAATAGTTCAAAAATGGATTATTGCAGAGTTCGTTTTTTCAATAAAAGATATAAAGATACACCAAGAAAATTAGGACCAAATCATATTGAAACCTTAGTATGTATTAAAGGAGTAGTCATTCGATGCTCTAATATTATACCCGAAATGACCATGGCTGCTTTCAAATGCACTTCCAAAAAAAGAATTGGAGTTAATAATTATGAAAAATGCAACGAAGAAGTATATGAACATGTTATTCAAGGAGAAGTGCAAGAACCTATTAGTTGTTCGAACTGCAACAATAAAAACACTTTTGAAATATGGCATAATAATTGTTGTTTTTCTTCGAAACAGTTAATCAAATTAAGTGAGGTAACAGAACATCTCAAACAAGGAGAAACACCCCAATCTATATCTGTATACGCATATGATGATTTAATTGATTTTACAAAACCAGGAGATAACGTAGAATTAACAGGTATTTTAAAAGCCTCACCAGTACGATTAAACCCGAGGTCCAGATGCTACAATAGTGTCCATAGAACTTATATCAACGTTATTCACATAAAAAAAGAAAACAAGCAAAAAATGAAATTGACAGAACAAAATGATTCAACTTCCATTATTTTAAAAAGAGGTGCTGATGGTACTGTAGAAGACAATTTTGATAAATTAAATGAACAAGGAAACTTAATGTTTACTTCAGAAGTCATTAGCAAAATGAAAAGATTAAGCACAGATCCTTATATATATCAAAGACTAACTGATTCTATTGCTCCTTCCATTTATGGTAGAGAAGATATTAAAAAAGGATTATTATGCCAATTATTTGGAGGTAGTAAAATAACAGACAAATTTAAAAATAAATATAGATCTGAAATACATATTTTATTATGTGGAGATCCCTCCACTGCCAAATCCCAATTACTACACTATGTACACAAATTATCACCTCGAGGAATTTATACCAGTGGAAAAGGAAGTAGTAGTGTCGGATTAACTGCTTTTATTTCAAAAGACTCCGAAACAAAAGAACATATTTTAGAATCAGGTGCAGTGGTATTGTCCGATAAAGGAATCTGTTGTATTGATGAATTTGATAAAATGGATGATTCTGCTAGGGCCATTTTGCATGAAGTCATGGAACAACAAACAGTTACCATTGCGAAAGCAGGTATTGTTGCTACATTAAATGCCAGAACATCGGTTTTAGCATCAGCCAATCCGATTAATAGTAGATACGATAAAACGAAAGCAGTTGTGGAAAACATCAATTTACCACCTTCCCTCTTCTCTCGATTTGATTTGATCTATCTAGTTATCGATCAAGCAAATGAAGAAGAAGATACAAAACTTGCAACGGTGTTATGTAAAAACTTCTCGCAGCGTGTAGAAGATGAAGACGAAGAGGAAGAAGAAGAGGACGAAGAAGATTATAATGACGCGCTCTTATTAGATGAAGAAAAAACACATGGACGAGGTGAAGTAAATTTAAACGATCCTCAAGTGTTCGAAAAAAGAAAAAAACTCAAAAATTATATTATTGATCCCAATACCTTGGCCCTCTATATTGCTTATTGTCGTATCACATGCAATCCAATAATTTCTATAGAAAGCAAAAAAATTATTATTGATGAATATATAAAAATGAGATGCAAAGAAGGATCTAAATCTCCCACAGCTAGTCCAAGGCAATTAGAAGGTTTAGTACGATTAAGTCAAAGTCTCGCAAAAATGAAATTAAAAAATGTGGTCACACCAGATGAAGCAATGGAAGCCGTACGATTGATGAACATAGCAACTTTCCAAAGTTTAATCGATCCACTAAGTGGTCGTATTGATTTCGATCAAGTCAATTTAGGTCAAACCACTCAGAGAAAGAAAAAATCAGAAATGATTAAAGATTTAGTCATGAATGCATTAATTTTGAGAAACATGTCTAAAGATGAATTACTAGTATATTGTCAAGAGGCATTCATGAATGATCCCGATTGTCCACAACCACTTGATCGAAAATCGTTTGAAGAAGCTTTTCAAGATTTAGAAAGATCACAAGATATTACAAGACTCTGTTCGGGGCTTTACAAAAAAAATAAAAACCTAACTTTTAAAACATTCGTTAATTTTTTTTTCTATATATATATAAATATATATATATATATCATTTTATATTTTTGTACATGCTCAACTACGATGAAAGCCTAATATAAATTTGTTTATGTATAGTTATTTTACAAAAGAAGGCTTAAGAGCAATTTAACATTCAATTAAAAAGACATGCAACATTAATATCAAAACCTATATACATATTTAATTATATATGTACATATATATGTGTGTGTGCGTATCACAAAATACACTCTTTTGAAAATAAAAGCGCCCTTCTACTTGTATGTGTTATTTTTTTTTATTATAAGTTCGAAATAAGTAGTTACAAATGTCATCGTTTTTAATTATACACCTTTTTTATCTTTTGAGAAATGCTAGAAAGGTGCTGTATCGAGCTCGACTTTTATTCGGTTGAGCTAAAGCGCATTTCGCATTTCTTTTTTCATTTCGTTTTTGAAACTCACATTTCTATATATTTCTCGAAACAAATTGGGCACGTTTTTTAAAAGTCTATTGGGAAGAATTATGCAACAAATAAAAAAATGCACAAAAATATACATGTGAATTTTCGAATCTTTCCACTCCCTGTGTGACAAGAGGTGCTTAAACACTCTCCCTTTCTTTTTTTAAAAAAGAACATTCAAGTCTCAACAATACAAACAGGACATATTATGTTGAAATCAAATCTTTTTATATAATGCTTTGAAAAGAATGGAAACAAAGAACTCGAGCCTTTACATCAAAGGAAAATTGAAGGAGAAAGGAAAAGAGGTAATAGAATGGTGTTATGAATTGTCACAACAAATGCATGATACGATATTACATGTTATGTTGGAAAGGTCATGCGGTTTTCTACTTTTCTGTAAACAGCACTGGAAATTGGTACACATTTCTTTTATCATCAAAAAGGACGTACACAAGTTGTTTTTTAATAGAGAAAAAAATAAAAATATATCTATTAACAGGATCACCTAACAAACATGAGAGATCATTTTTATTTGCAAAAACGAATGCAATTTTAAAATACAAATTGTTTTTAATTCATCATTAAAAAAAATAATAACACGTTTGTTAGAAGGAAACTATCGAAACTTTCTGTTCAACCAAAAACATGGAAAATTATTTATAAAAAAAAAGAAAAAGGGTATGGACGAATATATGAACGTCTTTTTTTTTCTTGTTAAAAATTTTTATATGTAAAAATATGCACACATCAAAACATAATTCACATATTCTTTTTTGCTTTTTTCTGTTTCCTCCTTTTTTTCTAAAAGCTGGTTAGTGTTTATATCAACATTTTCCTTTTCCTAATGTACAAAAATCCAAACGCATGCATATTCGGGAGATAATGAAAAAGATGTTATTTCAAGCAAAAATTAGATCGGATCCAGATGTTTTCGCCGTCTCATTTGTCTCGTTCTTATACACATTATGCTTTTATGTAAAAAAAACATATTGTTGCTATTAAGTCTTCAAAAACAGTTAAAAAAATCGGTATCTAATCATCATGAAAAGTGCGAAACAAATCCATTTCATATAGTTTTTCAAATTATCAAAAATGAAGGAGAATCTTTTTTCCGTAACCCCATACATACACGCAAAATAGCTCACTACCAATTTTTTTTTGAGTTAATTTTCCTTTTTTTTGCTTATATCATAAAACGCATGTAAAAAAGATGGGGGTTCTAAAGAATTTATATAAAGGAGAGCATAATATATTATAGTAGATCAGATCAAAAAATATCAAATAAAAAAATAAATAAATAATAACAGTAAAAGAATATGTAAATAAGATATATTTATTAAAATAAATCAGAAGGTGTGTGTCATAATTTTTATTTTTTTTTTTAATTTCAAAATAGTATATTATAAAAAAATCTATTTATTTTGTTCTTTTTTATCAAGTTCAACTTTCTGATTTTTATAAAAATTTGATGTGACTCTTTATATAGATTACTTATAATTAAAATAAAATGGGATCAGCTCATATATATATAAATATATGTATATATATCAGAAAAAATAAAAAAGATTCAAACAAAGCTGATTAATACGTGTGTTATGAACTTATAAAAAATCAGACCAAAAATATATACATATATTTTTTTTTTAAACATATATTTTTTTATTTCTGATAAATAAGTAGTCTCGGATCAACCAAGAAGGATTGAATATTGAGCATAGAAAATACTAGAGCAGTTATTCTAAGTTCACTCTTAATATGATCGAAACAAATCTATTGTATTTTACATCTTTCAAATATATGTATAATTGATTTATGAAGTATTTATTATTTCTTTTCCAGAAGTACCAATATATTATTATATCCTTAGTTATGTACAGTTCTATTGTTTTATATGTGTATATTTATGTTAGACCTGTAGCTATACATCGTGTTTTGTTTTTTGTTTTTTTATAATTGTTTTTGAATAACTAATTTTTATCATCCTGTTGTATTTTCTTTTTTTTATTTATTTTTTATTTCTCTTTTGTTAATTTAAAATAACACGAAATCAACTTATG
>LSRZ01000139.1:19377-31779 GCA_001625125.1 Haemoproteus tartakovskyi | reverse complement strand
AAACATTTTTATAAATTTTTTTTTTGAAACATTTTCATAAATTTTTTCACGACATTATAATATCATAACAATTTTCATAATAAAAGAGAAAAAGAAAAAAAAAACAAGAGGAAGAAATTTTTAAATAGAATCTTTTTGTATTGAGAATTGTAATCTGTTTGTATTCAATTAAGTTACTAATTCATTAATAAATTAACAATTCATAAACAATTCATAATACGTTAAAATAAATTACTACGTTAGCTATATATATCAAGTAGTAATTACTAGTATAACAATCTTAAATTCTTTAAAAAACGGTTACATAATAAGATTCGGTTGCATGGATTTAAAGTTTCAATTGTAACTTTTTAAAAATTAAGATTTGAAATCATAGTTTTGAAAAAATATAAGAATTTTTTTATTTGATCAACTCTATTGCTTCAATAAAAAACGTTGATCCTTAATTAATCGGACATTATTTTTATAACAACAAGTTTGTTTTCCATTTCCTTTTTTAAAACAGATTTCAAAGTTTCTGCAGTAGATTTCTTTTCAAATATAAACTCAAATTTGTAGTGTTAATCAAATTAAATAATAACACAGTTGAAGTTGATTCATGCAAATGATTTAAAAAAAAAAAAAATTACTAACTAGCGAAAAGTGAAAAGAAAAAAAAAAAAGAAGAAACCAAAAATATACAGCTTTAATAAAAAAATAGCTAAAAGAGAAAAGTATTCTAACTCAAGTTATAAAAGCCATATTGAAAAGAATATTCATTTGATAATTTTCTTCAATTTTCTTCATTTTTTTAAATTGATATTGAAATAATAATATATATAGAAAACAAAAGACATATAGTACAATAAATAATTTACAAATTATCAAAAAAGCAATAGATGATAACATAAATTGTAAAAATAGAATATCTAAAACGATATATTAGAAAAAAAAAAAAACTAGAACAAAATGAAAAAATAAAACACATACACATATTACAACAGTTTTTTTTTTTAATTTTTTTTTTTTTTTTTTATTATATGTTACTTTTCTCACTCAATAAAAAAAAAATGTGTACTCTTCTTTTGTTCATTAGGAAATAATAGTAACATAAAAAATATAACTTTCTTGTTTTTTCTAAGAATTTGTTAGTAGTTAGTAAAATGTAAAAATTTTTTTAAATTGGGTTTTTCGTAAATTGAAATTTTAGAAATTTGGAATTCATTTTATTTGTTTTAGATGGTTTTAAAAGGATGTTATTTTTATGGGATATGATCAAAAAGTTATGAACATGCACTAAGTGTTACAACATTTAAAATTTTTTTATTTTAGACAATCATTTGAAGTTGATATTTCCAATTTCAAATATTAATTGTTCAATTGTTAAATGTTTATCTGTTATATGTTCAAATTTCTTTTTTTTTATGTCGTCTGCTTGTTCTAAAGACAGTATTGTAAATATGTCTATTATGTAACAGTATATTTTTAAAAGTCATAATTGATTATTACATTTCGGAGTTACAGTTCGTTATCGTACATAATTATATGGTATGAACATTTTATTCAAGAATGTCAATACATGGTATTTTTAGAACATAAGACAAGGGATTTCAAATAACAAATGTTTTTTTTGAAATTATGGCAAAATGAATTGTGGAGCATTTCAAGGAAGGAACACCTATTTCACTGCCATTGTATGAATAAATAAATAATTATATCATATTATAGTAACTCACTCTCTATTTAATGAGAAATAGAGAGAAAAATAAACAGATATAGATATATAGATATTAAACATATAATACCTAATTATATATTATTGTTGCTTAATTTTTGTTTTGTTTTTTTCTTCTATTTTTAAATTTTAAGGATAGGAAAGTAAGAGAGTTACCATATTTATCACGATATACGATTTTGGAAAAATGTAAAAAGAAACCTCGATATATGGCAGAATGCAGAGGTAGAGTTTTAAGCTTTAAGAAAAGAAGAGTGAAAAAAATTAAGTCAAGAAGGAAAAAGAATTTACAGAAAAATAAATCAAACTATTATTAGTAAGGACATTTCTCAGTGCAGTGTTATATTTTTCCTCATTTTTGTTACATATGTTACATTTTTGTTTTTGTTTATATAGGTACACCTAGGAGAGCATATGATTACAACACGTTTGATAGAATACGTTATAAACCAACTTTTAATCCATTTGTAAAATTAAATAAAGACAAAAAATATAGACTAGACAATTGGGGTTCAAGGTAAAATTCTAATATATAATTTACTGATATTTTTTTAGTTTTTATTGTAGTGGAATTTTTTTTTTGTCTAGTTTTATTTCATTTTCATTTTCATTTCCATTTCACACTTTTGTGTTGATAATCCCTTTTTTGTTTTTGATATCTCTTTTCTTATTTCAAATATTTATATAGAGACCATGACAATTTTGATCCATTAAAATGTTTCGTTCGGGGAAGTAGAAAACAATATGACATTCCATATGCTATTTTGCCAACTAAGGATGAATTAGGGAATTTCCATCCACCTCTGTAAAGAAAATAAAAAAACAAAAAATGTTTAAGGATTAAGCATTTTTTTTTTTTATATATAGAAATTTTTTATTTTTTTAACTTTTTTTTATTTTTTTTTACTTCTTTTAGGTTATCAGGAAGATATAAAGCTGACATAGAAAAACAATACTACTACCATGGTATAAGGAACAAAAATTGTGTTTAAAATGTATTTTAGTATATATGCGATAGCTTTTTTTTTGTATTTTTGTTTTCGTATTGTTGTTTTGTTTTTCTTGACTTTCTTTTTTTTTGCTTTATTTAAATCTTTTTTGTTTTTTTTTTTTTAGATTTGCCGTGGGTGTGGCATAAAAATTTTTATTCGGGTGTTAACCATTTTTGTGATAATTTGGTTATTGGAAAAAAAAAGTGGTATAGAAAAGAACAACAAAAAGAAAAGATGAAAGAGGCAATGCGAAAGATTAACAACTTGGTCTTGGAATACAGAGAAGTAAGATTGAAAAAAAAAATAGGAAAGAAATAAAAAAAGAAATAAAAAAAGAAAATAAAAAAAGAAAAAGTAAAAAAAAAAAAAAAAAATAAAAATAAAATAAAAGAAAGAAGAGATATAAAAAAAAAACAGAGAAAAGGAACAAAAACAATAATATGAATAATTTTAATAACACATCTATTTTTTTATTTGTTATATTTCTTAGGAATGCAAGAACAAAAAAAGATACAACTTTCTAGAAAATGTTGTTAATGTGTTAGGTGATGAAATTGCACATAAATACATTAGAAAAATTAAAAACGTCTATTTATAAGAAACAAATAAAAAGAGTATCAATTGAAAAGAAGTAAAAAAAAAAAAAAAAAAAGGAATCAAAAACGTTTTTTATGCCATTGTCTTATACATATAATGTTTCATTTAAGAAAAGAAGGTACGAACATATGAAATAGAAGTAGAAAAAAACAATGTACAAATTAAAATGGGTATACATAAGTGAATAACGTTTTTTTGTAGTCTTAATAATAAGAAAAACATGAGATAAACAAATATACATACACATATATATATGTATGTATATATATTTTAATAATTAATCTCGTTTCAGTCCTAATATACACAATTTTAAACTTCTGAAGAAAGAGAAAAAAGAGAAAAAAAAAAAAATTAACATTAAAAAGACATCCACATAAAGGAGTACGTTTTATTACATTTCTTTTTTTTAAACTTACTGTTTATCTAAATATAAATTAAATGTTTTCAAAGTTTTGTTCAGCCTTCTTAAATAGCTAAGAGTGAAAAAGGAGAAAAACTAAAAAAAAAAAAAAAAAAGATATAATTTATATAATGTATTATCATATATTTTTCATATACATTATGGATATATGAAGACAATACAATAAGATATCTTATATTTATTCTAATATGTTTGAATTTATTTCTAATTTATTTTTAATTCATTTTTAATTAATATGTAATTTAGTTCTAATTCATTTCTAATTAAAAAAATGGTATATTTTTTTTTTTTGTTGTTGTTGTTTTCTTGTTGTTTTCTTGTTGTTTTCTTGTTGTTTTCTTGTTGTTTTCTTGTTGTTTTCTTGTTGTTTTCTTGTTGTTTTCTTGTTGTTTTCTTGTTGTTTTCTTGTTGTTTTCCATCTTTGTGTTCATTACTCTTTAGATCGAAACAAATCTTTATAATAATATTTTATTACAAAAACAAAAATAAGAAAAAGGGAAATTACCAAAGGAACATTGCTTAAAATTTCAACTACCTATTTAAAAAATAAGATAAAAAAAGATGTTTCAAATAAATACATTATTTGAAAATAAAGATTAAACAAACAAATATATATTTATATGTATATATAATAATAATAATTATAATAAATACATATTTATATATATACAAGGCTTATACTGTATTTAGATATATTATACATATACATTTATGTAATAACTGTTTCATATAATTAAACAAATATGTCTGTTTGAGCTGAAGGAAACTCCAATTTAAACTCCAATTTAAACTCCAATTCAAACTCCAATTCAAACTTGAATAAAGTAAATATATATAACAATAGTCACTCATATATATATTTTTATTATTTTATTTATTACAATTTTAATGTTTCTTAATTTATAAGCCAAAAACAGAATAAAAAAAATGTTAATATGGTAGAACTAAAGCAAACTGTAAAAAGAAAACAAAAAGGAATGGTCCCCCCCAAAAAAAAGAAAAAAGAAATAACATTATAGTTATGATGATTTTAAAATATAGACTCACAAATATTTCTCTTAAAAAAAAAGAAAAAAAAAAAAACTGAATTTTATTGAAAGTAGTGTCATAATACGGTTTATGTCAATTCATCTTGTACATTCACTTAATATGTATATATACATATATATATATATAATATATAAGAAAAAAAAAGTATTCATCTACCTCTTGACTTATATTCAATGACTTTACAGTGGTTAAATGCTTCTACTGCCGACGTTTCAAAACGAAGTAAATCTGAAATAAGAAAAGAAATGATAATAGTGGAGTTATGAAACAAAAAAACAACTGATATCTTAACCAGTTTTTTTCTATGTATATAATTAACATATTTTATTTTCATATAATAATATTTTCATATAATAATATTTTCATATAATAATATTTTCATATACTAATATTTCCATATAATAATATTTCCATATAATAATATTTTCATATATCAGTTTTTGCATATATATTAATTAAAAAAACGTGTATATATTTCTATAAATACAAAATAAAAATATGAATATATTTATATAAATATTCTTCTGTTATGTAAATGTAAGTGATAGATATTTTCTTTTTGTTCATTACCTTCTTTCTGATTTTCACTTATGTTTATGGAACTACAAGGACATATTACGTATGACATTTTTCACTTCTATTTTAATGAAATTTTTTTATGGTTATATTATAATGTTGCCAATGAGATATATAAGTATGTATATATATATATATACTTATATATCTTTTAAAAAGAAACAAACTCAAAGATCAGTTAATAAAACAAAAGTTTCGATAAAATTAATTTCCAAGTTTAACCCATATAGATAAATCGAATTGTAGTTATAATTCCAGTTACAATTATAATTACAGTTGCAATTACAATTGTCGTTTCTAAGTTATTTTACATTCTATAATTCGTTAGTGGTTGATAAAAATAAATATAATTTTAAAATAAAAATAAATATAATTTTAAATTAATCTTATTTATTTAACTATCTCCTTATTTGCTTATTCATTTATCTAATCAAATTGAAATTTCACTTTCAACTTTCTTTTGTAATCTTTCTTAATTTTTTATTTTGTTTTAACGCTAAGTTTTGTCGTTCCGTTTGCCTTTATTTGATTGATATAGTTGTTTACTGTTGTTCCCTTTTTTTTATTTCTTAGTTTCTTGCTTTTTAGATACAATGCCGTAAGAAGAAAGTCTCAAATTTAAGTTTTGTATATTTTTGACTCATTCCAATTTAGTTCAATTTCGTTCAATTAAAATAAATTTTAAATCAATATAAATTAATTCCAAATCAATATAAATTAATACCAAATCAATATAAATTAATACCAAATAATATCAAAGAATCCAAAACAATCTCAATGAATCCAAATCAATTAAGGGAAAACGAGTTACACGACAGTGACAACATGCGTTTAAAACTTTGATATGTTTTTTTATTGCTAAAAATGGAAAGAAGAAATTAAAGTAAAAAACATACTTATCGAACTAGAGGTTTATTTATATATATATATTTTTTTTTAACAACCTCAGTTTTCAACACAACATAATAAGAAACAAAAGCAGAGACAAACGTATAAACATAATCATGATAAGAATTAGTTAATTTAAAAGAAAAATAAAGAACAATTCGAAAGAAAAAGGAAAAGAAAAAAAGAAACTTTTTTCTCCTGTTTCTTAAAATATTAATATTGGTTCCGAAAAAAAAGGCAAAAAAAAAAAAAAATATCTTTTAAAATCATTACTCACCCAGTAGAAGAATAAGAAAACTGAAATCTTAGAGATATCAAAATTGTTTAGTATTAAAGGTGTTACATAAAAAAAAAAAAAAGAAAATGGGACCAAGCACTAAGAAAAAAGATACTTCTGCTCTGATTTGTAAAAATATTTCGGAAATTATTTTCAAGGAACAATAAACAATGTTAGAAAAATATTCAAGTAATGTTGAAAAACATGTTCAGAAAAATGCTGAGAATAACATTCAAAAAATTACTATGATAAAAAGTAAGTAATAATTCGTATAAAAAACGGAAAAAACGGAAAAAACGGAAAAAAAAAAAAAGAAAAAAAGAAAAAAAAGAACTAACAGAAAAAAACAGAAAAAACCCAAATGAATGTGCAAATCGCTATACATATTATTATTACATATTTCTATAAAAGAAAAAACATGTAGAGCAGCGTATATAAAACTGTCAAACAATAGCGCATAAATAATGAAACGATTACAAAAAAAATTAACGTAAAAATTAAGGAAAAAATTATAGAAAAAATTAAAAAAAAAATTAAGAAAGCGTAGAGAAAGGAAAAATAAAAGAATAGAAAATGAAAAGGGGAATAATGTATCGCATAATCTTTTTTTTTTTTTTCTTTTAGCTTTCCTTTTTTTTTTTTTTTTCTTTTTATTTTTCTTTTGTTTTTCTTTTCCTTCCCCTTTTGCTTTACGCACAGGATTTGCGTAAACTACAGTTCGCTTTTACAAGTTCACACCATATACTGATAATCACACGCACAATCAAACGTTCATTTTTATCGACTGAATCATAGAATCACTATTTTTTAAACCTGCTTCTAACTCATATGGTTTAGGTACCTTGTTCAAAATAAGGCATTCATTTAATGCAGGCATTTTAGCGTTCCCCAATGTTAAAATAGATATCACTTTATCATTTTTCACAAAAAATCCAACAAAGTTCTTTTTATTTAAATCTCCTTCATAAATTATTTTATCGTAATTTGCAGCAAAGCCACTTATTCGAAAATTATTTCCCATGATGTTGGTGTTGAAAAAAGGCATAAATCGAAATTCCACTTTTTTATCGTTCAACATATTGTGAGCAGCTATTCTACCCTGCTGGATTGCTACATTCCAATGGCAAATATTTAACAACTCATCTGAAAAAAAAAAAAAAAAATTAAAATAAAATAATAAAAAAAAAATTGAAGAAATAGACATGCGCATCATAGACCTAGTCATATATAAAAAAATGTATACACATATATGCATCTATATCTGCATCTATATATTATATATGTATAACTTTTATATATACACATGTATATATGTAGAGAGCAAGATGGACAGTGCAGATGGAAACAACTAACCAAAAAAGGAAACAAAAAATAATATATATACATACATACACACATATATATATATATATATATTTATTATTTTGACTGATAAATTTACTGTTTTGTACATACTTGTGTAAAAATAAGGAAACATACATATATCTCCAGCTGCATACATGTCTTGAGAGTCTTTAACTTTAAAATGTTTATCTGTGATCAGGAAGTTATTGGGAGATTTAAATTTTGAATCTACGAAATCCGAGTTGGGAATACAACCCATTGCTTCAATAACAAAATCACAACCTAATACTTCCCCATTATCTAATTTCACACCATGTATGGAACTGGTGTTTTTCATTTTAAAAAATCCTTTATCAATTATATATTCTGTTGGTTTTCTGCTTCCAAAAAATTGTACATTATTTTCATTCAATACGTTCAAAATGATATTTCCAATTTTTTCACCAAAAATATTATCAAATGGAACCTTATTCTGTGTCACCATAGCAACATTCACTTTTTTTTTTCTCAATGCCGATGCTATTTCACATCCAATAAAAGAAGAACCAACAATCACACAACGAGAACCTTCTTTTGCAAGTTTCGACAGTTGTAAATTATCTTTCAAACTATATATATTAAATATGTTGTCTGGACGTACCCCTGTATCTAATTTTATTGGGGAAGGTCTAGGACTTAAGCCACTAGCAATTAATACCTGATCAAATGGAACAATTTGGCCGTTACTTAAATATGCCTTTTTGGCATTACTGTCAATTTTTGTAACAGCCATATCATTAATATATGTAATATTATTATTTTCATAATATTCATCTGGTTTCAATTTAATCGATTCATATAATTCATCGGTATTAGAAAAATTCGCAATATTTTTTGAAATAGTAGTCCGATCATAAGGTTTATAATGATCTTTACTACATATTATTAACTTTCCAGAAAATCCATTTTTTAAAAAGGTCTCAATAGCCCCTAAAGCTGCTGCTCCCCCTCCTACAATCAAAATCGTTTTTTTCTCACAACGATCTTTGCAAGCACACACTTTTTTTTCTTTCTTCATATTTATTTCTTTTGGTAGATATGCATATATATTATCACCTTCCACTTTCACTTCAAATGAAGGAATATCATCAAAACATGGACCATTTAAACATTCTCCAGTTTGCAAATCAAATTTCGCATCATGCCAAGGACAAGTAACATATTTTTCTGTTAAATATCCATCCTTTAAAGGCGCACTATAATGAGGGCATTTAGGTCCTAAACAATAATATTTATTATTCTTATATATTACTAATACTGTGTCCTTTCCATCATGTACTTTGACTTCTATCATATCTCCTTTCTTTAATTCTTCTTTTTTCAGTAAAAACACCTTTTCCAGATTTTCCAATTTCTCCGATTTCTCAATTGAATCTGCACACATGCAACGAAATTCCCTTTCATTTCTATTAAACAACTGTTTGTTTACAAACAAGGGGAAAGATATACAAAACAATGATATATAAAACATGGCACTGTTATTGTCATACTTGAAACGTTTTTTATTAAACTTCTCTTGACCAACACATAAAATTCTTTCTCCTTCTATTCTTCTGAATGTGCTAAATTGACATTTTGCATCAACCTTTTTAAAGAACTCTAGCATTTGTCCATTATATCTTTTGACAAAATTGTTTAGTTCTTTATTTACAAATAAAAATTTGCCTTTCATGGTTTTCTGTATTAAAATTCTTAAAACTTAAAGTGCCTTACACACGTACGTATACACGCGTGCATATAAATATGGTGCTATGGAAAAGGATGAGTTCTTATGTTTACTAGTATATTCTTCACCAAAGAAATTCAATTGGTTGACTTGGTTGTTTCGATTGTTTTTATTGTTTCTGTTGTTTCGACCGTTGTTACTTTTTTGATTATTCCTTCTTTTTCGACTGTTTCCCTTTAATGTTATTTTAGTCAAAATAAGTAACCGCTTTTAAAAGCGCAACATAAAGAAATTTTTATTTTTTGCAAATTGTTTCCGCTAATTTAATTTGTTCTTTTTTATTTCGTGTTTTTAATGAAAATGTTTAAAAGAAAACCATAAACTTATGTAATATACTTAACATAAATCGGTTACGGTTATGATTACAGTTACAATTACAGTTACAGTTACAATTACAGTTACAGTTACAATTACAGTTACAATTACAGTTACAGTTACAATTACAGTTACAATTACAGTTATAGTTACGATTACAGTTACGATTACGATTACAATTACAGATATGATTATAGTTACAGTTACAATTATGATTACATATATGGTTATATATTTTTGTCTTTCTTCTTTTTCTCTAGTATACGCCCTTCGACTATTTTAAATTGTTGCAAACATAACAAAAGTACATATTTTTTTCTTTTCTTTGTGACATTAAAAATATAAAAAGAATAAACAGCTACTTTTTATTTTTTGGAAATCTGTTTAAAAACATTTCCTAAAAAAATATTAAATTAGTTTCAAATGAAATATATTAAATGCAAAACAAAGATATTATTATAAATGTTCGTATTATCATTTATATATATTTTGCCTATCATATATAATATACTACTATTTTTTTTTTTTTTTATTATTTAGAAATCATAATCGATAAATTTTTTTCATTTTGGTTGATAAGTCGTATACAACTTCTAAAAATCTTTTTGTGCACATTTATACTGTCATTGCTGCATTCAGGAAATAAAGTATCTTATTTTCTACTGATGCATTTCATATTTAAAATTTACTGAAGATTTTACATTTTCTTCGTTCGGAACATTTTATATATCTATTTATTTTTTATATGCATGTATAGAATGGTTAAAATAAGGAACTTAAACATGTTGTTCTTTTCTTTTTTTTGAAATTTGTAAATAATTGGGTTGCTAATTTGAAATAAAAAATCGTATATGTTACTTTAATACAATTTGGTAAAGAAGAACATTAAAATGAATCTCTTTTTATTAGCTGATTTTTTTTTTTTTAAATTAACTAGGTTTCATCTATCCGTCAGTACAGGTTTACTTCACCCATTTCATTTGAAAAGAGAAAAAAACACAATCTTTAAGAATTGTCAGATAATTCGTCACTTTTCTATTGCCACACAATTATTATAATAAAGTGAATGGTTCATAATTTACAATTTACAGTTCATGAATATTTTCATTAAATTATAAGATAGCAGAGAGATGTTTATAACATGTATAATGTTTCCATTGTAATAAATAAATATTCTTAGTTTAAGGAATTGTATTTATAAAATATTACATATATAATATATAATGTTAAGATATTCGTAGTTAATAATTATTTTTTTTTTTTTCTTTGACATTCTCTTTGACATTCTCTTTGACATTTTCTTTGACAATTGCTTTGACATTTTCTTTGACAGTTACAGTTGGGTACTATTTCATATTCAAATTATTCATTCCATGTTTTCTTTTTCCAAAACATAAAATAAGTAACTATTAGTACTTGTCGAATAAATGATAAGTGAAATAGGGATTAACTCACTGATAGCTAATATGGTACCTGTAATTTAAACAACACAATATTAGAAATGATAAAGAATTTTTCTAAAGCAAATTTCATAAAGAAAATTTTCATAAGAATGAGTTTGTGGAATTTATTATAAAATGCCCAATATGGGTTCCCCCTTTGTTCATTGTTTCTTAACATTCACCTAAACAACTATAAGATTATAATGATGTAGAATGAAATGGGGTTGTAGAAGCTTAATTCTTTTTCCCACACCATTAGATGATTATATAATTATTTCACTTTTATCATAAAATGTCACAAAGAAAAAACGTTAGAAAAAAGAAGAGGTGTGATGTAGTTAAAATAGAATTGAGAATGCAATTTGTTGAACGGAAATGGATAAAACGTTTCAATATATACATATATATATATATATATTATTTTTGCTACATATATTTTTCCTCTTTTTAATTTTCTTTTAAGCATTTCTCATTTATCAACTCTCACTTTTCACTTTTCATTTCTGACTTTTCATTTCTCAATTTCCAATTTCTAATTTCTAATTTTTATTAATCTAAGTCCATAGTTGTTAAAAAATAATAAAAAGTGAAGAAATTAAGAACCAATATACACATAATATTAGAGTTCAGATATTTACACACCTATACAATATCGTCCCTAAATGCGGTTACATATGTGGCAAAAATGTATTACTTCTGGAAATAAGAAACCAAATCTCACTATTATACAATATACTGTTGAGTCGAATCATATATAAATTCATATATATCTATAAATAGATAAATATATATAATACAGTCTGCATGTAAGTATTTATTAAATTTCCTTTTCGTTTTTTCCTACAAATCAATCATTATTACATTTCCCATAACTTATAAACACATTACTTGTTCCTTTAAATGTCTATAAATAAAAAAGGTTTGAAGTTTCTTTATATAGAACAAAAATACTTTCATATATTTTTCTTCTTTCCTATTTTTCTTTTTTTTTTTAAACATTTCGCTAGCTCTATCTATCCTG
>LSRZ01000138.1:12455-30566 GCA_001625125.1 Haemoproteus tartakovskyi | reverse complement strand
GCGACGAATATTTTTTGTGACAGTCATATATGTGTACATAAGTATACATATATTTTTATATATATATCTTATTTTTGTGTTATTGCTAGCCTGGTTATATTTTTATCAGGATAGGGATTAATGTAAGTTTTCGTCTTTAATATGTAACACAAATAATTTCTTAGCAAAAAAAATATATATATTTATTTTTATGTTCAACTTTCACATCCTTATTCTTGAATATATCATTTTATTATATCTTTTCTTTTCTTTTCTGTATTGGTTTATTTATTATTTATATTTAACCTTTTGGAGAGAATTTAAAAATTTCTTTAGAGTTTTTTGAATTGTCAGTTGAAATAAATACATATCGGTGGATACTAGAAACCTGTATTGATAAGGACAGTTTTTGCGACGGTCTGTTTTTATTACAGCGTTCCCAATACAGAACATTTGAAAGTTTCGTACTTTTTTTTTTTTTTTTTTTTTTTTGTTTTGTTTTGTTACATATTTTATGTAATCGAATTCAATGAAAGGCATCAACTGACATTTATTTATCAATAACAACGGCATTCGTATATTTTTTTCTTACACTTATGTTCCTGTGGGTCAAAATATTAATGAGGCAAAATGAAGATTCAGATGCCGAAGGATGACAATTTTGTCATTGTATTAGACAAACTGACGAAGGAGGAAAAGTTTTTCATTTACGTATTGTGTACATGTGACGATGACAAACTGCTAAATCATTTAAAACCGTTTGTTGATTGGATTTGGAATTGTGCAGATGTGATTGCTTGGGCTCCTGTCTTAAACCGATTTGATGATCTTTATTACAAATATTTGGTTCATAACAAAATAATTCGAGATTCGCTCGATGATGGGGAAAAAAATTCAGATGGAAATACCGGAAATAAAAGGGACAATCTCTATTTACATTTGGTTCAGGATGTAGTAGATATGGAAGGGACAAATAGTGCAACAGATAATGTGACAAATGAGGAAGCGGTAATGAGTATGGAAAATGAACAAACAGTGGTCAACGGATTTATTCCTTCAGATGAACTCGTTGAAGAAATGTTAAGATTTACATATGTGTTGATGTCGAATTGTAGTGGAAAAACGAAGTTTTGTTCGGCGGAACATCTGTTGATGCTGTTATGGAGTTTCAACTTAAACATTTCCATTGGAGCGGCAAAAATATTAAATTTATATTATGCGCATGTAAAAAAAACAAAGAAAAATGAACACAAGCTGAACGAAATTGTTAAATTAATTTCTTCTTTAGCAACATTACCAGTACCGGACATGCTTCTTCCTTATGTAAATGATGACATTAGCAACGTTAACGACAACAATTATATTGTCGGGTTAGTCTTATACTATTTGCATAATAAAGGAGATAAAAAGTATATGAAGGAGGTGTATGGAAAGGTTGGAAATAAACATTTTATAGATTTGATTGATAAAAATCTGAATTTAAGCGAAGTATTTTTACGAGTAGAAGATCAAGACATATGCTTTACTTCGATCTTTCCAGAAACCGTTCTTTATAAAAATGTACAAGATGTATTAACTAATGCGCTGGAAATGATTTCAGATATGGTGAAACTGGAAGAGACGAAAACATATGATTTAAGACACAAGTTACGAATTTATGTTGGTTTGATATGTCCCAAATATAGAAAACAGTTATTCGATTTACGATTATTAGTAATAACGGGGACATTGTCGATCAATTTTATTGTGTTACCTGAAACCATATTTTCAAATAACACATTTATACAAGAATTACTCTATTATTTGAAATATCACAAGTATGTAAAGTTTAGTACATTAGGAATTGTGTTTTCTTTATTCCACACGGCAATCGAATATCACATGCATTATAAATTAGTTGCGGAAATTTTAGGTTTACGACTACATAGTGGATTGTTTATTAATATCTTTAAATATTATTTAAATCATTGCTTATCTTCGCATGTAATTCCCAATGGACTGTGTCAGCCGTATATGTATTGGGAAACAGGGGAAAAAGAGTACAGTGTCAATGCATTAAACGATTATATTGTAAGCAAATCGAAAATTGATGCGGGACTTAATATAGACAATAAGTCGGAAATAGGTTTGGAAAGACAAGAAAGGCAAAGAAACAATAGCAGCGAAAATAATGTAGTTAATACAAATACTTCTGCTGAAACGCAAAGTGCACACGGAGTAGGGAGCACATCTGCGAATCGTAATACTGGTTTGGGTGCTGATACGGAGTCAGACACCCACATGGGAAATGTTATAAATAGGAATGCACAGGTACATGATTCGCAAGATATCGTGTATAATCAAAATGTTGTCGAAAATGTAATGGAAGCTATTAGTCAGAGTTTAGCTAATTATAACTTTACCAATTTAATTCCGAACAACACAATTTCAGCCGTAGGAGAAGGAGTTGCTCAAAATGCCAATGTCAATATAACAATTCGGGTAAACACTGTGGAACATGGTCCTAGGACGAACGTAACAACATCATTCAATAATGGAAATAATAGAGTTACTGGAAATACAAACACAAATACAAACACGAACACAAACACGAATACAAACACTAATACAAACACAAATACAAACAATACTTCGAATCAAGGTCTAAATGAAAAAGATATGAAAGAGACCATTAAAAAATTAAAAATTGCACTAGAAAATTCAAATGATGATGATTTTAAAAAAATGACAAAAGAAGAATTTGTAGAAATAAAAAAAAATAGAGAACGAATATATATGATGGAACAGTTAATTAATTTGTATAACACTTGTATAATGGAACCATGTCCTTATTTAACTATAGCACAGTCCAACACGTTACAGTTATTTCCGAAATATATAAAAGATGGACATTCGAAAAACATAAATATATTATTAATGTTATTGAAAGCAATGGAAACATTACTTGACTTCACGTTGAATTCGGTTTTTACTATGAGTGACGAACAAGAATTGTATCGAGTATTATTGACTCGCTTCCAGTATGACATATTTATGTTGACAGATAGTTATTATCATCTGAATAAACACAGGTATTTACACAATTACTTTGAACCATTTCGTTATAATATATATGATAAATGTTTTGTAGACGATATTGCAGTGAAATCCGTAAAGGCAAATCTCAAGCCTTCTAGCAACAGCGCGGAAATTGAAAACATGGTGAATATGAACTTACAAAAAATGTTAGAAAAAGATCCTTCTTTTATAAGCTTGATGGAAAGAGCGGTACATATTGCTTCGAAGTCATCTCGATCCCCGACGAAATCGGAAGAAAAAGAAAAAGAAAAAGATACAGTACAGAAAAAAAACAAGCTTTTACCAACTGTATCTGAAAAAGATCGTTTAAGGGACAACGGAAAAATTTTTTCAGAACGAGATACAGAGCTGATAGAAGTACTTTCAAAATATAACATGAACGAAGAAGTAACGGAAGAAATTTTATTGCACCGAATCGAATTTTGGAAAAAATTGTATATCTATGAATTAAGAATGAAAACGGTTAAGGTGCTTTTGAAAACATCCAGTTTAGCGTTGAAAGGGTACTATCCAACTGATACATTAATTGATATATTTACCAACAATGTTATTTGCGTGAAAATAATTAAATATATTTTTAAAAACCCTTCGGAGTTAGGATTATCTTTATATGGATACGTTTTGGCCTTTATGAATGAACACATGTATGAAGACCCTACTATACAATCTATTCTGTTAAAAGAAGGAATTTTAACGCTCATGTTAAATAGTATTGTAGAAAGTAATTTAAAGGAAGAAATGGTTCTTTCTTATGTACCTTCGATTTTATCGATGATGTTTATTCATGCGACCGGAAAAAATGCCATGAAAAAAATTAAAATGGCACCGATATTTCACATGTTGCATTTTGTTCTAAACAAAGAGTTTTTTCTGTTAGACCGATTTGGGGATGTAGCATTTACCATAGGAAACATGATTAACGAAATAGAAAATTACGGATTGTGTATAAAAGATTTAGCAAATGTACATATTAAATTGATAAAGAAACTTTATTTAGAAGGATTGAATTTACCCGATTGGAAATGTTTAGATTATGAATATGTGGAAAAACATGTGGAACATTTTGTCAAAACTCCAAAAAAAATAGAAATAACCGATTTAAATGTAGACCGATATAAATGTAGAAATGATAATTTTTTTCTTGATCGATTTTCTGTCGTTGCTCGATGTGTATCGGCCTTTATGAAAGGGAATTGGATTAAAAGTTTTATTAATGAAAATGGATTGAAATATTTATTTTCTTTTGCTCATTTATCAAGCCTCCCACCTAATTATATGTATATATTTGAGTTTCACCCAGTTTTTAATTTACTAGCAAAGGTATATTGTGCGTGTTCCATGAAACATCTCTACAATCAATTTTTATATATTTTATTTAATTACACCAACAACATCCTTTTTTATCAGTACGCGTGCTGGAAATTAAATAATTCTTTGCATTATGATCTGAGCGAAAATATCATAATACTACAGAAACATGAAATAGATATGTACAACGAAAGAACTAAATCTAAATTTTTGAAGAATGATTGGCATATTAATCAGTATAAAAACATAAATAAAATGTTCTTGACAAACATAACCCAGTTATTTAGCTTTATTTATTTGTTTATTAATTTTCATGTAGGAATAAAAAAGATATACGCAAAAGAGGAAAAACTATTTGACAGCTCCGAATTGAGCAATCGAAAAGTACTAGATATATTATCACAACTATTAGTAACAATAGAACATAATTTTGATTATTTTTTCACGTTGTACTTTTTGCAAACAAATGACTTAAGCACGGCGGTTACTTTGCCAATGAAAGAAAAACAAAGCATTCACGAACATGTAAAACGAACGATCCGATGTAAGCAAAACAAGTCGGAATATTTCGTGTACAACTTATTCAGGTGCACGCGCTCCCTGTATTGCTATACGATTAATAACAACTTGTATGATCTTACAAAAACACCTCAGAACAAATATTTGTATTTTAAGCAAGAAAAGGGCAAAGGATATGGGTATCTACATGCTTTAAACACAGAACAGCAATCGCAGGAGGAGTTTTTCAAAAAAGTAATGCGAGATATATTTAAGGAAGTTCTTATAGAAATGTGGAAATTAAAGTATTTAAATATTGAAAAACCATCCGATTATCGCAAACATAAAAAAGAATGTTACGGGAATTGTATATTAAATTTATGCTTAGATGAACGAATTCCACTCCCACCAAAGTGGATATTTTGTAAACATAGTATTCTGGAAACCAAATACTTACCTGGTACGGAACCGGGAACAAGGGCAGAAGTGCGATCAGATCCTATAGCATCAAACGATCCGTCGATGAATGGCACGGTGCAAAGTCTGATGGATTGGTTACGTACAGATCAATTCGGAAACAAGGATAAATCTAGTGTTGTGGAAAAAAAGAGCAATGCTTCCGTTAACAAATCCTTAAACAGTGATGTGGACAAAAAATGGAAAAGAATAACAAGAAGCAAAAATTTCAACGATTATTATATTGATGACGCCAATATTGAACAACATACATCGTATCCTTATGAATCCAAATATGTAATGGCCGAAAGTTTAAAGTCCTTATTATATATTATTAAAAAACTTTTTATTCATATTAATGGGGTAGGTCACAACCAGCAAGGAAAAAACAAAGGATATAGTTCATATGTGTTCTACAATGTGTTTCAACAAAAACATATTTTGTGTATTATTCGATGTTTAACAAAGTGTATGATGTATGTACCGCTTGTTGCAAAGCCTATTCAAGAAAATGCGGAAGTAGATCTGGAAAACACTTTTTACGCGCATATCTCAGATTTTATAACAATTGACAAAATCAACTATTTAAACAAAACACACGAACGAAAGACAGGAAAGGTGGTGAGTGGAAAAATGAACCGTGCTAATGTTGGGAACAATGCTACTGTTGAGACGAGTCCTTTTGAAACAGAAAGTTGTAAGGATCACCCTAAAAAGCTGTTGAAAACAAAACACACATTTGCTGATTTAGGATCAGAATCGGCATATGCTGCAGGAAACGAGCATGTATCCGCAAGTTTGGGTGTTGCTATTTCTGGCTCTATGACAAATGATAATGTATCAGGTGACATTAATGCAAATGAAATGAACATGGGTAGTGTAGAAAAAGTCCTTTATGAAAAAAACGTGCACGATAATGACAAAAGCAATATAGATGGCACTCGAAAGAAAAAAAAATGTGTTCATTTGAATGATGAAAATATAGGAAAAGAAGACGAGTTAGACAATATTTACGATTATTCTTATGAACCACACACTTTTTATCAGGTGGAAAAATACACAAAGCGTTTAAAACATGAATTTAACATGCCCGATATGTTAAAAAAATATTATAATTTTAACTTTTTTAAAACTAAAGTGTATACGAAAGAGATGGAGAAGCAAGAAAAGGAACAAAATGATCCATTGGAATCAAACCTTGTTGGAACGAAAAGACCGTTTACAGTACAGTTGACAGAATCACCTGTAGTGTCACGTGTTAGCGAAAACGAGTCACTTGTAATAGACAGCATGCAAAAAGCTTTAGAAGAAGAAAAAGAAGAAAATAAAGAAAAAAAAGAAATGGAAGAAAAAAAAGAAATTGAAGATAATAGTAATCTCAAGCAACGATTTTCAGAAGAAGATGAAGAAACAAAAGAAAAAACGGAAAATAAAGAATTGAAAAATAAAGAATTGAAAGATAAAGAATTGAAGAATAAATCATTTAAGAGAGAAAAACAAAAATTAGAAATTCACATAACTAATTATACACCTATTAAAACTTTAAAATTTATTTCGGAATTAATAAACATTATGCACAAAATGTTATCAGAAAGCAAATTAGACGGTATCAGTTATTTTTACTTTTTAGATTATCTCTATCGAGTAGGAAGCTTTTATTTTATTTTTAATATGTTTAATTATGTAATGAGTGTGTATATGGCTTTATTAGCCATTTATTACAAAAAGAAAAAAGAGAGCAAACAAAACGTGTATGCCAAATATACGCATTATATACCGATACACATAAGTAAAAATTTCACTTGTACCAACACGTACTTTGTTCGTTATGTAATAAGATTGATGGAGTTTTTTGAAAAAGAAGAAGTGGCATCTTTAAAGATCTATTTACAGACGACAGTCAAAGTGTTAAGATCCTTTTTGGTTTTTTACTTTTCTATTATGAATGTTTGTAAAGTTAACGTTGCCGTGTTTTCGGAAAGAATGCTACACCCATATACACAGGTGAATGAAGCTAAACCACAAAAGGTAGATGTTGGAGTGAATACGGAAAATGCATTTGACACAGAACAGCGAGAAAAAAAAGAGGAACGAAACAAACAAGGAAATGAAAAAAAAGTAGACGAAACAAAAACAAAGGAAAAAATGGAAAATGGTGAAATAAAAACAAATACAGAGGAACAAAAAGAACAAAAGAAACAAAAAGAACAAAAGGAACAAAAGAAACAAAAAGAAGAGAAAAAGGAAGAACTTAACATAGAAGAAAAAAAAGTCGAAGAAAAAAACGTAGAAAAACAAAAGCAAACACACTCAAAAAACAATATAAAAAAAAAAAAAGAGGCCGCTAGAAATAAAAAAGAAGAATTCCGATATGGAGATTATTATACATTTGAACTACACTACTTTGATATTGTTAAAACATTACGATCTCTTAAAAGTGACATAGCAAACAACGTGTTACTATGGGTTCTGTATATCAATAGTACTAGTGTCAAAATAAACAATTTGGGAAAAAATAATATTTACATAAACTTTAATAATAATATTATTTACTCCTTGCTAAAAATTGTGTTGAAGTTTCTTGTACATGTCACAGATGTGGAACCAGAACTAGAAAATTACTGGAAAAAGGAAAAAGCAATAAGAAAAAAAAATAACAGTCTGATTTCTTTTAAGGATTATTACACGTACGGAGATGTAGACATTTTAAAAGAATTCGAAGATATGGGTTTTGATTTGAAAACAACCAGAAAGTTTTTGAACTTCTCAGGAACCATCGACATAGATTTCACTTGTCATGATATTGATAAAGTGAAACCGTCCAACATTCTAAAGAAAACAGAACGTACCGAATGGTCTATTAAAAGAAATGCTTCGGGAAATCTAACGGTCGATTGCCAACTAATTACAAGTGCAAATGAGTCATCGCATGAATCAAACAGCAGTCACAGTAGTTCCGAAATGAATAGTGATTATAGTAGAGAGCGATTACAGGAACAATATAATAGTGATAATGATGGTAGTGACATGCGTAGCAATGAATTCCGTATGCAATTGAGAGAGTTAGGTATGAATTTAGGTATGTTGCGTGGAGAAGATGGCGAGCAATGCTGTGGTTTATACGCGGATGGAGAATCAGAAGAGGAAAGAGATAGTGAACTAGAAGAAGAAAACGAAGTGGAAGAACTTGAGTCCAGAGGAATACTTGCGGAAGAGGAATTAGAAGAATCCAATGTTGAAGAAGAAAGAGTAGAGGGAGCAGAAGTAATAAATCGGGATGAGGAAGAAATCATAGGAAACAATGAGCAAGAGGACAATGACACAGAAGATAAACAAGAAGAAGAGGAAGAAGAAGAAAATGAAGAACAAAAAGAAAACAAAGAAACGGATAATAACATAAACTACAGAAACGAAAACATTATTGGATTTGATATGCATATTGCCCCAGGAAGAAATATTTACTTTTGTGGAGAACATACGCATTGGGAAGAAGAAAATAGTTTTGAAAGCGTGACGGATTTTTATAATAAATATTTTAATGTGAAATCCGAGTCGAATTATACAGTGTATGAAAATGAACTCTGTAATTCGACATCAGATGATTCAATCGGTTTAATTTTAAGAAGAATGGAGTGTGTCACTTTATATGAGCAAGTGCGTATTTATGAAAACATGATGAATCCAGAGAATAAAAAAAATATGATCTTTTATTTACAATATTATTTTAAGAATGAAAGAAAAAATCTATATCGTTCCTATAAAGGCAAAGTGTGTATGCCACGGACATGGAGTACTGCGAAATATACCCTCTTGCAACAATATATTTTTAAATATATCTACAGCGCTCTTGTTAATATTATGATCACGATTCCGTATAAAGACGTTTTATTTATGGACCTTTACTTAAACTATCTTGTTATAAACGCTGATAAAACAATGGCACACTTGTTCTTAGAACAATACAAAAAGTCGATTCATGATAACAATAGCAACAAAAGTAGAATTTTTAATTGTCAAAATGTCAAAATTATCGTTTTATATTATTTTCTTGAAAATATTTCGAAAAAAATTAAAACTTTAAAAAATGACGAAAAATTCCCTATCGAACTCATGTATCACTGTCACCACTTCTTTATGAATTTCAACACAAAAAAAAATAAAAAGGTGAATTCCGAAGACGAGAAAAAAAATACAAAGGGAACGTCGGGCGTTGTGAAACCAAACGTTACTAATGCACGTAGAAGTCGAGGAGTAGAAATGGACAGAAATGTACAAACTATAGGAAGTGGAAATCACACAACAAACACGAGCACTACCAATAGAATTCTAATAGGAGGTAGAGGAGATACGGCAAATGCAACAGCTGCTATGAGAAATGGACAAGTGGAAATTGTAATTACATCGGGTCCATTAGGAAATTATAACACCAGAAACGGAATGGCTAATACTTCTGTTACGAGGGGAGGATTAAGTAATATAAATGTTATGGACAGTCGAAGAAATGCAGGCAATGAAATGGCTAGAGATGGAAGAGGAACACTTCAGTGGGGAAATGTGCGAAACAGTTTTATTGATATAGGCAGCATGATGGCTTCCGCTGTAGAAGACACAGATGGAGACTCGGGAAGTAACACGGAAAGCAGTGATAACAATAACGTCATTATTACAACGAATAATGTAAATAATACTCTTAATAATATTGCAGGATTCAGACAAGACTTAGGTTTTCTACGAAATCATTTTGTGCAAATTAGAAACGCGATGAATACTATTTCGAATAGTATAGCAAATCGAGGAAATATAAACAATGATTTAACTTCTATACGAAATTCGACTAGTAGAGAAAATGTAGGAACTAATATGTCTGCTAATAATATACGAAACACAGGGGTCACCAATAATAGAAGAAACGGAATAAATATCAGACCAAGAAATGCAACCATGATTTCGAATAATATAACGAATTCATCTAATGCAAATGTTACTAACAATAACACCACAGAAAATGGAGATGGTTCTGTAGTAATGAACACATGGAATAGAAGTGATATGCAATATGCAACACGAAGTACTCAGCCTTTTACACAGCAAGAAAGTGTTGGTATTAATGTAGGTAACAACATGTATGAGGACGCAAATAGTCGAAATGGAAACGCAGCAATGGATACTAATAGAGGAAATCAAAACAATGCAGTGAATACGAACGATGAAATAAATACCAGTTTTAGAGAAAACATGATAAGGACTCGTGATAATACAGGAAATCTAATGGAGAACGAAGACTCCTCTAGAAACAATAGAAATGACGAACTTAAAGACGACGACCTAAAAATGGATACGGAATTGTGTGAAAATGAGGAAGAAGAAGATGAGTTATTATACAATACCCCCTATATAAAAGGAGATGTGGAAGTTATATATAATGCACCAGATATGGAAATATATTCGTATCATTTGTGTTTATATATGTTATTTTTTACTCTATGTAATGTCATGCATAAATATAGTATTGCCAATAGTTTAATATTACACATAGATAGAAACATTCTCGATTATTGTATATATTTTATTCAAAAGTTTAATCAATCTTATGTAAAAACAGTAGAAAGTAATATAGTAGCCTGTATAGAAAATGCGAAACAAGTAGTACATGTACCCGAACTCATTCAAAAGGAAGAAATCTTAGGTGAAGTAAATGCATTCGACAGAACAAATGGATTGGAAAAGGAAAAAGACAAATTCAATCAAGAAAAAATGAAAATGAGAAAAAAGAGAAAGTTCGATAAACTTGAATTACTTCCAGAAAAAACAGGAGAAAATTCAGGAAAACAAGAAGTTCTGCAGGTAGAGAGAAATAAATCTGAGGATATCACAACAAGTGTAACACAATTACAAAACAATAATTTAAATAAATACATACAAAAGTACAACGGAAAAAAAGGACAGGTTAACATTATTTATAATAAGGGGATTGTTATAAATAAACAGTTGACAGAAGGCAACGTTTTAATACCTTATTGGAATCTCGCAGATATGGATATGACAGAAAAAGAGACTAAAGGAGGAGAAGATGATTTAGCGGTGGATATAGAGGAAAACAATTACATTGCATTATATTCCAAACCCCCCTGTTTTTACGCTCCTATATTTATGTGTTTGTTTAAAATACTGATGAATTATTCGTTATACAATTTTAACGATGGATATTATAAGCACAAAAAAATAGAATTACAAAATTTTATGGCTTTCAAATTTATGAATCCACATAAAAGTGGTATGAATAAATCAGAAAAATCAACCGAAGTAGTAGAGAGAGAAAAAAAAAATCATATGAAAAACACCAACGCGAAAGAAAAAGGAGATGTCGTGCGATATATGTCAACGGAAAAACAAGTAGCTATAATAAAACAATGTATTGATACACTCTATTTTTTTAAAGGATATAACTCATATTTATGCTTAAGTATTTTACAGATTATTAAATTTTTAACCACTTCGTATCATAATGCAATGTTTCTAGTAGCTTATTCTCCACCCGACATTTATAGAAACATCAGACAACTTTTTGATTTGGAAAACATAAGAAGGAGTATTTTGAAAGATGCTTTTGTTTCTTTTCCGCTACTGAAAAAACAAATAGAGAAACAAAATGGAAAAGAAGATGAACATGTCCACAAGCAAATGGAGGGACATAGAAGAGAAGGAGAAAACAAAATACGCAAAGCAAATGATGAAGGCAAAGGTAAAGAGAAAGGAAAAGACAAAGACAAAGATCCATACCAAGAAAATAGTTTTATGCAAACAGAAGAATCAAGAAAAGCATATTTAACGAATTTATTTTCGCCGGAAGAAAAAAAAGATTTCACTATTAATGAACTTATATTAAATAATATGGGTAGAAGTGGTATTGGTATTTTATTGACTATTTCAAAGCAGGCAAATTTTAAAGACATGTTAATGTTATTACAAAATATTATTATTCAATGTTTTATCGATGAGTCGGTTATTGCGAACACCATCGAACATTCATTAAAAGCGTATTTTTCAGTGGAAGGAGTACCCGCACAATGTTTTATGAGAAAAGACGATTTAAAGGCATTGGACAACAAAAACTTTGGAAGTGCCTTGGGGGTATCATTAAATGAATTGAACCAAGCTTTATACCAACACATCTTTAGAAATCCTCATATATATGAAGAAGTTTTGAACACGCTCTGCTTTTTTCCGCACATAGATTATGTACAAAAAAATAAAGATGACGTGCAGGAAAAAGTGTCAATGGAGTCGTATTTGAATGCTGTCTTAAAACAACATATAGAAACCAATATAAAGGTAGAAGAAAAAAAAAATTCAAAAAAAAATAAGAAAAAAGGAAAAAATAAAAATAAGAAGGATACTACGAATATTACAAATACGACTTTTGAGAATGGTACAAATGCAACTGCTAAAGAAAACATGTCTCTAAATACTAAATCAGAGAAGGAAAAGGAAAAGGTAGAAAAATATAAGGAACACAAAGACTATATATATAATGGAGTCATCGACAAGCATGGTAATAATAAAAATAATAATATGAATAATGAGAATTATAGGAACAACAACAGTACTATTATCAACAACAAGAACAGACAAAAAATGTATTATATAGAAGTACCACAACAAAGTGAACAAATCAAATCAGTATACATGTTAATGGAAACAGCACGATCAACGAAGATGCTAAATAAATATCATGGAAAAAATAATTTTAACAGTTATTATTTATTAGCAACTTTATTTGATTTCTTAAATTTATTTACTGTACTACAAAGTAAAACGAGATTTACCGAAATAGACGATAGTGAGGAAAGAACTAATTTCAATAAGAATTTAATGAAATTATATAATAATGATATCAATTTCGAAGAAACATTAGAATATAAAGTTATGTACCCCTTTGCTATAACTCCTAATAACATCTTGTATATTATTAATACTCTATTTAAAACGTTTAAGCATTTGTTAGTGTACCTAGTTCATATCCCATCGAGTTTTAACAGAAAGATTATCAAGTCCTTTTTCTTATGTAATATGGATGGTCCCTCATTAAAAAAACTGTTACAAGCAGAAACAGATGTTCCAAATGGTGCTTTCACTCCTTCAGAAAACTCAAATAAAAATAGTACTAGTTTACAAGATAAACTAAAGGGAGAACAAACAACGTCGGAGGATAACATAGACAAAAGAGAAGATTTTGAGAAAGATTTAGCGGCTATAGGTATAAGTGATAGAGTAAGAAGGATATTAATTACCATGGTTAATTCCAATTCTATCAAAGAAGAAAAGGCAATGTTCAATAATTTAATAAAAAGTGATTCTACCACTATATGTTCTTATAAACAAATTTCCGAATTTTATGTCCAACATTTTATTAATTATTATGCTATTTATGATTTGTCGAATTTTTCATTTAAAAGTTGTATGCTACCTCTCATTTTAGATAAAAAACATCATCTTATGGCTTTTCCACCGAATGGAGATATAATGTCTTATGTATGTAATGCAAATCTTGCTAACAGTTTGGTATACCCCCCACTCCTAGTGTACTTATTTAAGACGATACTTCCGCAATTCTTATGTTTAAGTCATCCTGTGTTCTTTAGCCCTTACACGACAAAAGGAGTTGATACTTTTACTAACAACGTAGAACACACGGAAGAAGATTGTTCCCGTTATTATATAAATTTGGTGGAAGCGAAAAACACTTTTTACTTAAACCATATAAAGGAATTTATTGAACTTATATTTGCAAATTACGATTACAATTATTACTTGCACAAGAATGTTTTTTTCGAAGTAATGCAGTTGTTAAAAATCGTAACCAATTTTCAAAAAAAGAAAGATTTCCCAGATAAGAAACATAGTACGCAAAAGGGAGAAATGTTGTTTGCAAAAATAGCGGAGGTGTTAACCTTTGCAGTTAGCACATTGCTTTATAAAATGGCGAATGAAGAAGAGCGAGCCAAATCTGAAAACGTTGCATCTGTAGAACACACGCAGGAAGAATGTTCACCAAAGAAAGGAAGTAAGAAAAATGACGACAAAGATGACGATAAAGATGACAATGGTGCTGGTGGGAATAATGGAAATACCGGAAGTGGAGGAAATGGTGGAAATAGTGGAAATGCAGGAGCTAATAACAATACTTATAATGACTCTCGTGGTAATCGAGATAATAATAGTGGACACGGAAACAATAATAGTAGTGGAAACACTCCTAGTAGAAATGGTAATAACAGTAACAATGGAAACAACAGAAATAACAATTCTAATGGACCAAGTGGTGGTAGTGGTGGAAGCGGTAGACCTAGTTCTGGAAGTGGAGGAAACGGAGGAGGGGGAGGAGGAAATGATGGTAATAATGGTAATGGTGGATCTGATGATAATGATGACGAAAAGGAGAAGAAAAAAAATGAAGAAAATGATGAAAGTAACAGACGATATATTTATAGCAGAGAACACCTTGCTTTAATTCGACATGCATTGTGCAACTTATTAAACAGATTAAATTATCAAAAAGAAGATTTCGTAGTTACGGCAACCGCCATTGTTCGATGTTTATCAGTGTTAACGTCTGCACCCATTTTGGGATATTCCATAAAAACAAAAAACAAGAAATTTTACATGATGAAATTAAATAAATTTAACGAAAGAAATAGAAAGAGAATTGAAAAAAGAAAAAGAAAAAAAAGAAAAAAGATTGTAATTGCGTACATCCATCCTATGCTCGTTTCCGATCCGATTCAGAAAACACAGAAAGAGAAGAAACACAAAGTGTAAATGATAGTTTTTTTACTTACGATTCAGAAGTTTCGTACGACGACGAACTGGTATATGGTTTTGAAGATAGTGAAATATATGAAGATGAACATGATTTAGAAGATTTGGAACCAGAGGATGAAGTGGAAGATGGTGAGGAATTAGTAATTGTAGCCGGTGAACAGGAAACAGAACAAACGACTACGGAGATATCGGGACCGGTACAACCCAACGCAGAAAACACAAATAATCAAACGGGAGAAAGAACGAATGTAGGGGAAGGAGATCTAGTAACAGAGCAAAACACGCAACCTGTTGAACAGGGAAATGAAGTTAGTGAACCAAATCAGGAAACACAGCTTCAGACCGAAAATCAAAACAATACAAATGAAACTGCTGGAAATGATGCATCGACAACTTCATTAAATGCAGAAGTATCCAATGTAGTAGAACCGGGGGATGGTTCCTACTATTACGGAGTAGTTTTTGATTATTTCAGTAGTGAATATGATGCGGCAGAAAGTGCAAACAGAAACAGTGAAACGGGAGAAATAGAAAGAGGAATCTCAGTAGTAAATGAAGTGGAAGAAATTGATGACGACGAAGATGCAGAACATGAAGAAGATGATGAAGAAATAGTGGAAACGGAATATGAAGCAGATGAGGAAGAAGATGAGGAAGAAGACGAGGATGAAGAAGACGATGGAATAGATGATGAAGAAGAAGAAGAAGAAGAAGAAGAGGATGGAATAGATGATGAAGAAGTAAATGAACATGACGAGGATGTACATGAGGATGACAACGATGATAGAGATGATTTACATGCACGTACCTATTTAGGACAAGATGGAAATAGTATTTGTGAAAATCCGGTTTTCGACAATGCAAACAGTACTTTATTACCTCATGAAGTAGATGAAAATGAAGAAGTGTTATTGAACGAAAACATAATAAGTAACAATTTAAACCTAGAACGCATGGACAATGCGAATTCTGCAACAAACAACGCAAACGTAACTGCTGGATTAGAATTGGAATCGGACAGCACTAATGGTGCCGAATACGGAGACCGAAATAGATTGAGATATGTAGACTCAGAAGATGAAGAAGAAGAAGAAAACAGAAGTGATTTTGATGATGAAGAAGAGGGTGATGAAGAGGAAGACGATGGAGAGAACCTAGATGATGAAGAAGAAGAGGAAGATGATGAAGAAGACGACGAAGATGATGAAGAAGAAGACGAAGAAGAAGAAGAAGAAGACGATGAAGAAGAAGAAGAAGAAGAAGAAGATGAGGAAATTGACGAATTAGAAGATGATGATGATGATGATGAAGAAGTAGAAGATGACGATGAGGCAGACGATGATGAAGATGGAACAGGAGGCACAGAAGAAACGGATGGAACTGATGAAGATGATGGTGGAGATGAAGATGTTCCTACAACAACAGCAATGACAACAGCAGGAGTAGAATTAGATGAGTTGGTAGAAGATGACGATGTAGGAGTAGAAGACTTTGAACAAGAAGCATTACCAACCCCGACAAGTTTTAGTATTAATCAACAAAATGGACCTTCACTTATTACCAGTTCAGATAACATCATAGGAAGCACTTTAGTAAATATTAATAATTCATTATTAAATGGAGATGCACATCCACATGATATATTAGATCATTTACAGGAGGAAGATGGAGCGTACAATATGAATGATGATATGGAAGAATGTGATGGGGAAAATGTGAATATAAATTCCAATATGGCAAATACGGTAATGGATACTAGTAGCAATGATATTCATAATACTACTACAACCAATATCGAAGGGGTAGAAATAAATGGAAATATGAATATTGTTGAAGAAAAAAAGGACGACCTATTCAATAATGAAAGAAATGCAACAACCAGTAAGGAAACGAAAGAAAAAACAGAACAACCGATATCTGTGGAATGTTCAAAAAAACAAAGAAGTGTTGTAAAAGAGGAACAAGAAGGAGCTACAACTGAAATCTCTAATAATATAACAGTTACAACTCAAGTTAAAAATGAACCAGTAAATAAAAGTGGGGAATCATCAAAAGCAAATGATGTCAAAAAAATGAAATCGGAGGATAAGAAAAACGCCAAAGAAGTGACAAAAGAATCAAGTCAGCGAAATATAACGAATGAGAAAGAAAAAAAGAAAGAACATACAGAAACGGGAAAATACAAAGAAAAAGAAAAGGAAAAAGATAAAGACAAAGAAAATGAAAAGGATGTAGAAGAATTAGTTCCACTTCAAAATAGACACGAATTTGATGATGCTAATATAGTCGATTTTTATTATTACATATATAATTCGGAATATAGAGAAATTAGAAATTTATTAAATATGGAAAATGTTACGCAGATTTTATCGAACACTCAAATGCCTTTTGGTAATTATGAAGAACGAACCATTGGATATAGGAACAGTCGATTACATGTAGATCCAAGAAATACAGTAACTATCAATCCTATATCAAACAATGCAAATGGAAGAAATCAAAATGGAACCCCTACTGTTGATGGTACTATTGTAACTACGGAAGGTACCAATTCCAGAACAGTGCCAATAATCGATACAGCCCCTTTTACAAGATATGTGGATGAAACATTAAGAGAAGCCACTGCTGGAAATGCACCTCTAGAACGTATGATATTAAATAGGGAAAGAAATAACAATTACCAAGTACTACAAAATAATCAAGATACTCAAGTAAATTCTATTTCTGCGACACAACTATCTGCAGAACCGGGTGTATTATATATGACGAATACAATGACTAGTGTTATTATGGAAAATGCCAGATTGGATTATATGCGATCAACACTTAGAGACAATTTTATAAGAATACAACTCGCTTCAGGTAACAATACCATAGGTGCTAGTATCAACCGTCTTACAAGTGGAGCAAATTGTAATAATAATAATAATAATAATGAATAATAAATATTAAATAAATAAATGAATAAAT
>LSRZ01000137.1:15615-28101 GCA_001625125.1 Haemoproteus tartakovskyi | reverse complement strand
AAATAAAACAAATGTAAAAATAAGTAATATATGTTAATATATATTATTGAACTTTTTTTTTAAATTTTTATTATATTGTTTAAGAGTATTTTCTTATTGTAATCGCAAAAACAATAAACAAATTGGGTTAGGAATGTAGAAAAGTGAAACTGAGAAGTAGACAACATTCATATAAAATTTAACAAGCTCCACTTGTTTTTATTTTGAATATATCATAATTATTCATGTTTTTTTTTCACTTCTTAATAGGTAATTGATAATTTTCTAATTGTTTTTTTTAATTAGACAAAGTCAAACCACATTATACGTTTAATAAAATATGATAATATAAAATTTTTCAATTTTTGCATTCTACTTTATGAAAGTATTTTGTGTTATTTTTTTGCAAAATAAAAATGAAACTATAGAAAACGAATACGTGTTTCGGAAATATCTTTGTATATATGTAGAATGAATAATCTATGAGTTCTTTCTTTTTTTGTTGACAATTTTTTCGTAATATCTAATGTTTTACAAAACTAGTCGTTAATGGGGTTAAGGTAAAACATATATTGTAAATTTATAAATATAGGATTAAACATATTGTAAGTTTATAAATATAGGACTAAAGATTGATTTCGAATTATAATTCCTTATAAGTAAGAATAAATTGAAAAAAATAAACAAAGAACAAATTTTCACGCGTTTTCAGACATTGTAAAAAAAATAAAAAATCAAATAATAATAAATAAAATAACATTTGCCACCAATCGTGTGTTTTCGTTTTATTGTGTGTATTCATTTTAATTTGTAAACTCTATATAAATACAAAAGCAAAAAAAATTATATCTAATTGGGGCAATTCGTTTTTAATATAAAAGAAACATTTGTATAGTACTTAAAGTGGAATGAACAGAACTTTGCATGTTGCGAAAAATAAGTGTTAATTTTTTTAAAACAATTATAATGGTTTAAACCTGAGTTTTTTTTTTTTTATAAATATATAAATTTTACACATTTACAATTTATTTTGTTATTTTTGTTAAAAGAGTTACAGTTCTATGTTTCTCTCGTTTTTATAGGAGTGATGAAATTGGAAAATGTTGTTACAATGAACCTTAAGCGAATATAATTTCATTTAGTTGAATACAACAAGAATATCATCCAGTTCAATTCATTTTATTTCAACACATTTTATTTCAATTACTTTTAGTTTATTTCATGTGTTTCGTTAATTTTGTGACGTAAGTGATTTTGGGTTTTGTAATATTGTGTATATTTATGAAAACAGTATGGTCCCCTTTTGCATTTTTTTCATTTTTATTGATATATTTGAAAAATTGTTATTCGTACAGAATAATACAGTGGAACTTAAAACTAGAGAGAGATTATCAGTGGAGACCCCATGGACGTTCTCAAACATTTGTGCGGAATGTTGTTAATGAAAAGTATAATAATGCTAGTGTAATAGATGAGTCTTCTTGTCTACAAAGAGAATGTCGGTATTCTTTTTTTCCAGTGAAGAAAAATGAGTTGGAAGAAATAAAAAAAAGAATTCGGTATAATGAACAGAAGGAACGATTACGAAATAAATATTTTCGGAAGAGAAATGTACATAAATCATTACTTAAAAGTTTACAGGAACAGAAAGTGAAAAATGATTTACACAATTTCGATAGTAAATACATAGGAGATGAAAATAGAAACCAAACGATTTTGCCATATCCAGAGGATGAAACATCCGAATCATATAACTGTTTAGTTTTGTGTAAAGGATTACCATTTTGTATTGAGAATTCTCAAATTCGGAAATTTTTTCATCCATATAAAATTATTGAAAAATATATTATATATATAAGAGACAAAAATGGGAATTTTTTTTGGGGATGTGTTTGTAAGGTTTATAAATAAAGAAGAGAAACGACTTGCTTTAAAAAACAAAAATTATAAATTTCTTTTATATAGATATATACAGTTATTTTCGGTAAATGAAGAACATTATCAGGAATATTTTGAAATAGGGTACAAAAATCCTCCAACATATAAAAATTATGTGCCCATAAAAAATGTAATAGTAGTGTCGAATAAAAAAGGATTGAATGATGGAGATTCCGATTATGAATCCGATGTAGAAGAGGAAAACACTTGGAATCGATTTAATGATGAAGAAACGAAAGAACTGAGATATACCGTTAATGAGAATGGAATTATGTTAAAGAATATTTACACTGGAATGAAATTAAAAGGTTGGATAACGTCCGTACATGAATACGGGGTCTTTGTTGATTGCAATGTGTACATAAAGAAACAAAAAGGGAGAAAAAAATTTCAGAAAATATTAGCACTGTTACATAAAAATAAATTAACGATAAATATAGGGTTGCCCTCCGAACCATTATCGGTCCAAGAAAAAAAAGAATTAATTTTGCAAAAAGGAATGCATATTGTTGTTTATGTTGACAAAATTTTGAAAAAGAACCTAAACGGAATCGATGGGAAAAAGGAAGTGGAAGAATTGACGAAAACAAAAGGAAAAGAAAATGAAGAAGAAAAAGAAGGAGAAGTGGATGGGGAATCAATGCAAAAGGGTACGCAAAAAAATAGAGAAGGAAAAAAAGATAAGGAAGATAAATTAATTTTTTTTAATTTAACTCTAGATTCTTCTATAACCGAAGAAAAAATCCAGTGGTTTCAAAAATTGAAACTAAAAAGAGATAAAGAAAAACAGATTATTGGAAGAGACAAGAACGAAATGTTTATAAAGATTGAAACCGAAGACGATGGACAACAGGAAGAAAGAAATTTTCAAAATAATATTGGAAATAAAGAGGATCCATGTATGTTTACTGAGTATACACAAAGAGAACAACCAGCTGTTCAAGAGAGAGAAGGCTTAGATAAGGAAGCAGTAGAAGAGGATTCAAAAGAAGCAGAAGAAGTGAAAAATAATATAGAAGAAAAAAAAATTAGAGATTTTCGTCTTTTTATGTTAAAAAAGGATGAAGAAGAAACACAAATTATGAACCATTTAAACACACTTCATGAGGAAGAAGTCGAAGAAGTAAGTAAAAAGGAATTGAGTTCAAAGCACAAATCAAAACATATGTCAAAAAGAAAAAAAGAACAAAAGAAAAAAAAAAGAGAGAAAGAAATAAGGAAATATGTACTAGAGGAAGAGAAAAAAATTGATAGCATTTTATCGGAAGATTTATTTATGGAAAATGAAACAAATTTACAAAATGGAAATGAGGAAAACCTTTTCGAAGCAGAATCATATGACGATATAGATATGTCTGCCAATGAGCAGAAATGTGTAGAAGTTGAAGATGTGAAAAAAAACAAAGATGGAACAATGAAACAAAGAGACGGAGACGAAGTGGGAAGTATTTTGAATAGTATATATGAAGAACAAGGAGAGGAGTCCTTATTTGACAATGGGAGTAAAAACGTGAGGAAAAAAGAGGAACGTCAAAAAAAAACGATTCTACAAAACAAAGAAGATAAAGTTTCCAGTTTACAAAATGAAAATTATAAAGATGCTCATTTGGGAAGTAGCATTTTGTCAGAAGAAAGGGTCAGCAAAGAAAACTGGAAAAGTGATATAAGAAATGAAGAGGCTATATATTTTTCTAAAATATTAAGTGGAAACATGGGGTTAAATGGTTTTATGCGTGGTGTAGTATCAGAAGATAATATGTTAAGTACAAAAGAAGAAAGAAGTGTACAAAAGAAAGGAAATCATGAAAATGATACAAATCAGGAAAATGATATAAATCATGAAAATGATATAAATCATGAAAATGATATAAATCATGAAAATGATATAAATCATGAAAATGATACAACTCATGAAAATCATAAAAATTATAAAAATCATACAAATCAATCGAATCAATTTAAAGAAGAAGGTGAAGTATCTGATTTCACATGTCTCTTTGATATGTCGATAGATGATTTAAAAAAAGAATTGTATAAAAGGAAGTATTTATTACCAATAGAAATATCAAAAGACAGTCTAAGAAATCGTTTAATACAGATATTGGTTTGTGAACAAAAAAATATACCGTTTGAAAATTTTCCAGTTACGAGATATTATTTAATGGATTTTTATTTATCGGAAGATGAGATGAAGACATTAATATTGTTGAACCGAAAATTTATTAATAAAAAAAATATAAATAAGATTCTTTTAGATACTTTAAAAATTAAAGAATTAAAACATTTACTACATAAAGCTATGGAAAATTTTCGATTGTGGCAACCGGATGATGAAACAATGAAAAACATTTTAAATTCTAATAGTGATCTATTGTTGAAACAAGGGTTAAATAATGTAAATTCCATTAGTAAGAAGAATCTACACATACTATGGAATGATTTTAAAGATTTTTTAATAAGTTACGTGTATCGATTTAACTCAAGATATGATTCGTTTGGAAATCTTACAAATCGAGACATCCAGGAAGAAGAAGAAGAAGAAGAAGGAAACAATGATGATGATGATAATGATGATAATGATGATGATGATAATGATGATAATGATGATGATGATGATAATGATGATGATGATGATAATGATGATGATGAAGAAGAAAAAGAAGAAAAGGGAAAGAAAATGTATTCTCCTAACTCCTATATGGACAAGTATCTAATCCGAATGAAAAAGATGAATGAAACCGATTTCTTAAAAAAACACGAAGAATTAATGACAGAAGAAGTAAAAAATAGTAATACGATCGTCGAGAGAGGAAAACAAATACTAGTTGATAATTCGCAGGAGAATTTTCATAAAGACACGACAGATATTTTTAGTGAAATAGAGAACAGTGGAATGGAAGAAACCGAAAAAATAGATGTAAAAAAGGCGTTGAAACTTTTAAACGATAAAGAATTTGAGAAAAAAGCCAAAAAAGCTTTTAAAAAAAATTCTAATGAAGAAACGGATCAAGCATACATAAGTAAAATTATTCACGTTATTTTAAAGAATAAAGAAAAAATACATTCTAAAGATTATTTGATAAATGAAGAGATGTTACAAAAAATGCCTTATGACCAGTTAATAGTAAATACAAAAATAGAAAATAATGAAATAGAAAATAATGAAATAGAAAATAATGAAATAAAAAATAATGAAATAGAAAAATAATGAAATAGAAAAGAATGAAATAGAAAATAATGAAATAAAAATTAATGAAATAGAAAAATAATTATGGAAGCAATTGGTTACAACTGCATTGTTTCTTTTTTTTTTATTTTATAAATGTGTTTTTATATCATTTTTCTCTATTTTATTTCTTTTCCAGATGTTGTTGGACCAGTTGCCAAATGAAGTAATAGAAGAACTGTTGTAATGAAGATATATATAAGGGATTATTATTCTTTTTTAGATGATTTTTTTTTTTTATACTACAGTCAGTTTTCACTGTCGATAGATTTTACACACACCTCTTAAAAATGTTTCTTTTTTTATCTGAAATAATAGAATTGTGATTTTCAAATTGTCTTTCGCTTAATTTGTATTTAACCCAATCTTTCCTTCTTTTTATTGAATTGTTTAACGCAATGACCGAAGTGATTATCGGATAGCCTTTGAAAAATAACAAATAATAAAGAAAATAAAATAAAATTCCATTACTACGTTATACATTTTCTATTAACAGGATTGGTTTCCTTTTATCCTAATGAAAAAGAAAACAGCAGTTTGTAATACTTCTTTATGTTATTTTTTTTATAAACCTCTATTAAAAAAACATTGCCAAACAGAATACTACAATTATGATTTAGAAACAGTTTTTCTAGATGCAACAATGCTAACATTTTTCCTAGATGCGACAATACTAACATTTTTTTTTTAGATGCAACAATACTAACATTTTTTTTTTAGATGCAACAATACTAACATTTTTTCGAGATGCATCAATACTAACATTTTTTGACGATGTTAAAACATGCTAATACACATCCATACGAATGCGTGGTACATTCTTATATTTGAAAAATGGATTATTTCCAGAAGAGGAGAAAATAAAAGAAATGCTTTTATAATTGCATTATATTATACAAATGTTGGCAATTTTCCGTTTTATTTCTTTTTATAATTACATCAACATATATTAAGGCGTTTTATTGTTAATTCAGAAATGATATGTAACTGACAAAACTTAATAAAACACAGGTCTTCAACAACAAAAAAAAAAGAAGAAAAAAAAATGTACACGTAATTAAGAATTCAAAAAAAAAAAAATGGTTAAAAATATAAAAGGAGAAATGCACATCGTATAATAAACGAATGGTGCTAAACACTTTCTGTATTTATTATGTTGGTATTTCGTTCATGCTCATAATAATTTAAAAAACAAAAAAAAAATGTAAATACCAATACAATAAATTATTTATCGAAAGTTCACAATGTCTCTACCATTTTTTCACACATCTTTAACAAAATCATTCACAAGAACAACTTCATTACCTACAAAAGAACTGTTTCATTTTTTTGTTCACTAGAGAAAATCATGAATATTGCAGCTTTCTTTTTAGCACATCAATTATTTAAGTTATCTTTCAAAAGAAAAAGAAGGAAAAAAAAAAATGAAATAATGTATACCTATTTCCTAATATCATATGCACACAAATGCCTATTCAATTTTTTTTTTTCATATCATCATTGTCCCATTTATTATTTGATTCTGCATCTTTAAACAATAAATTCTGATTTGTGTCTCTTACAAAACTATTACTGCTATCATTTCTATTCAAGGAGGAGTTTTCATTTGTGCCGTAACTTACATTATATGTGTTGAAATCAGCGTTAACACTAGGAACCCCAAAATCGAAATGACCATATTGTTCACTACGATATTTGTGCATATTGTCGCTTTTATTTTGGTTGTTACTACTATCATTTTTATTGTTATTATTATTATTACCGTTATCTTTATTGGTTGCGTTTGCTTCATCACTATCATTCGTAGAAAATAAGCCCGTATTTGATCGTGCAATAGAAGAAGATATACCGGATATCCAACCACTAGCATTATTTGTTACATCTTTTAATTTGCTTTGTCCTTTAGACAACCATTGAATGTCACTTACATTTTCCGCAATTTTTTTTGTTTTTTCTGTTACCCAATTTCCGCTGCTAATTAATGTACCTTTTGTCGTTTCAATAATTTCATTCGGATTAATCTGATTTATAGTAGAAGAAGTAACCGATGATGCTTTACTCAATATATTTGTAAAAGTGGAACTCACGTTTCCAATTATGTCCTCTGTATTTAAAGATCCCAAGTAACTGTTTTGCGTCGATGTATTTTCGTCATCCATATTATCCGTACCACCAGATCTACTATTTCCGTAATGGTTTCCAACCCCTTCGTAATTATTTTTATTAGGATTTTCTCCATAATTGATAATGTCTCTCCCTTCTTGTAAGGGCAAAGGTGCTGGTGGTTCTAAGTTTTGTACAAGTGAACGTAATGTTTTTCTGTAGTGCTCCGCCGCTTTCGTTTTATATTTTTTTTCTGATATAAAATCATTTATTCCATAATTTTCTAAGTAGGTTTGAAATTTTTTATTTCCTCCTTTATCCATATATGTTAATTGCTCATTACTAAATATATCCATCTTTAAACTTTTCACTATACTTATATGAACTCCCATACTTCTATGAACTCCCGAACAATTGATGCATAAAAAAATACCATGATTAACAGAAGCCCAGTCTGGATTCGATACCCCACAGTCGAAACATCTGTTATTACTTTCGTCTTCTCGTTTCAACCTGCTAAAAACTTCTACTGCCTGTGCATTCATCGTAACTATACTAATGTTGGTGAGACAGAAAATTAAAGTAGTTACAATTTCCAAAGTAAAAGTACTTAACCGGAAGCGATAAACAAAAAAAATATTATATATATGTATATAAAGCTTTGTAAAAAAAATAAAGAAAACTAGTTACAAAACTAATGTTGTGCATAAACAGTATATTCCTGACGATTGATTAACAAAATCTTGTCCAAATAATTCTCTTTTTTTTTTTTTTTTTAACAAAAAGATCAAATTTAAAAAAAAATTCTATATATATTACATTATTAACATTACTTAAGAGTTAACGGATATGTATAAAAAATAAAAAAAGACAAAAAAATTGTACACATAAAGCTGAGAAATTTATATTATGCAAAAAAGCATTTAATTTTACAAAAAAAAAAAAAAAAAGTAGCCACAGCTAATCGGTTCTAGATGAATGTGTTTTATATTGAAACTCTTTTTAAAACCAGTGTATTACTACACATTATTCAAAAAGGAAATAAAATATAAAATCAAAAAACAAAAAATTTTTACTACATATTTTATTTTGTTACATTAACAAAATGTTCAAAACTAAGACAAATTTCCAAACGATAAAATATCTAGGCAAAAACAGTTGCATTCTTACATATATACATAATATGTATGTTTCTTTTTTATTTAATATATATGGAAAACAGATATATAATATGTATTCAACGCACAATTTACATATTTGTATAAATATACCTATTCTGCAGTATTTTCTTTTTGAATTAAAACACAGAAAATAAAAAAAAATGGATTAAATGATTGCAATGCAAAAAAAAAAAAAAAAAAAAGTTATATTAAAAGAACTTAATGTTATATAATATGTTTTATATACACGTTTTTATTACAAAGGGGAAAAAATTACACTAACCACAATTTATAAATTATGAAGAAGGGACATCAAAGAAAAACAAAATAGAAACAAAAGTTATAAATTATATGTACAAAATAGAAAAGTAAATAGAACGAAAAACAGATTAAGAGATAACTTCTGTTTATCTGGTCTTTTATATAATAACGAATTATTTTTCTATGAATTTATGTTATGTAATCCCAACATGCGAATGCACGTGTTGAACTTTTAGGGAACATTAACTTTATAGTAACTTTATAAAATTATCCGTTTTTTTTTTTAATTAAAGAGCTTTGCGAAGGTAAAAATACTAATTTTTTGCTGACAGTTGACAAAAGAGCTTCTGAAAAGAGAAATTTAAAAAGGTAAAGAAAAAATTATACATAAGAAGCAAATATATATATGTATATTTTTTTTTATTTTGAATGACAATTTTTTATAAATCGAATTATATGCTATTCAATGCTAAATGACAAGGTATATTCTTAACTATATAAAGAAAAAAAAATAAAATCGCAATTCTTATACTAAATTTTCATTTGAATGTTCATAAACATGAAAATATTTTAAGTTATCAGCTGTTTTTGGTAATTTATATTTACTGTTTTATGATAGTTACTCTTCTGTCATTTTTAAATGAGGTTCACTATAAATGTTTCTAATATATAACACACTTATTTTATTATTTTTGTGTGCACATTCATATGATTTGTTCTGCGTAATCTACTGTGCACATATGAAATATATATATACATATGATTGTATATAATGATGTTTAGATTCTCGCTTATTTGCACTTTTTCTCTAGTTGGTAATTATTTGTCTCTTTGATTCAGTTTCATTTATTTCATTATTACTGTTTTCCCTTTTTTCCGTTTTTTTTTTTTTTCTTTTTGCATGTACATGATCCTGATTCAAAGTGCCGACCTTGAAGGACATCCGTTTCCACTATTCCAATGAATACACATATATTTAATTATATATATTATATGAATATTTATTTTTAGTATATATATTTGTAACTATTTTTGGTTTTTCTATTTTTCTCAAATCTTATGATTAAGTTTTTATGTGATTTGATTCATGAATCTTTTTTTTGGAATTCAATTTTTTGAGTTTACATTTTTAAATTTGTTCCGTGTTTTTAACAGAAAAAAAAATATATTTGACAGTAACAAATTACATTTTTTGAATATATGTTCCATATACAACTAATATCTTTTAATTTATGCAATGAACACATGATACGAGAAGATAAATGTAGAAGATAAAAAAAAAAAAAAAAACTTGAAGTTTCTTGGTAACGCATGTGATTAAGTCATAAGGTATTATATGAGTTGATCACAGTAGTTGTTAAAATCGACATATTTTTTGTACCGTAGTTGAAAAAACGGTCTCCAGTTGAACCGAGCTGCAGTGACCTTTTATTAATCTAAGAACAAATTGTTTTTTACTAATGCCTAAACAAAGAGGTTTTCGCCCTCATGGGAGACCTATCGCTCCTATTCAACGGATCAAGCCGACAGGGTAAGATATAAAATGGTACAAATAAAAATGCATCTACACATCTGTACAACGGATATGTTTATTATTTTATTGTTTCTTTTTCATTATACTAGTTATTTTTCATTTCCCCTTGTTATTTTTTCTTTTTTCTCTTTTTTCTTCCACATGTTCTGAATTTTGCATTTGTTGATTCCATTTGATATATTGCATTATGTTTGTTTTTTTCGTACTCGTGTTTCAGACCGACAATAACGGACAGGTTGAATAGAGACACGCGTCCAACCTGGGAAGATCTGAAGAATAGAATAAAAAATCAAGAAGGAAATAAAATGATGGAACAATATGAAAACGAAAGGTATATAGAGGAACTGAATAAAAATAGGATGGAAAAAATAAAAGAACAGGAAAAGAGATACATTAAAAAACTGAAAAAGGAATATAAAAAAAATCATAAAAAAGATAGAAATAGTAATAGTAGTAGTAGTAGTAGTACTGGCAGCAGTAGTAGTAGTAGTCATAGTAGCAGCAGTAGTAGTAGTGATAAAAGTGATTATGGGGAACGTGGAAAGAGTAGTAGTGCTAATACATTTAAGAAAAAACGGAAGAGTAAAGATAAAAAGAAAAAGAAAAGGGATGGATACAACGATAAATATTCTGGCGATAGTAATGATGATACTTCTTCTAGTAATTCCTCGTCAAAACATTACAAAAAATATAAAAAGGTAAAGAAAAGGAAAATAAATAAAAAGACTTCTCATTCCTCTTCTTCTTCAACCTCATCCTCTTCTTTTACGAGTGATTCCGATAAAAAGAAACACAAACACAAAAAAAAGGTAGGTTTATATTTTTCTTTTTTCATATATATGCATATATACATATATAATGGAATAAATGTGTACACTTTTAGTTCACCTGTTAAGTTTTTTTGTTATAGTTGCACTGAACTATACCTTATTCATTTTGTTGCATTTTACACCATTTCCTTTTACAGAAAAATAACAACCCCATAAAATTGTCAAATTTTTTAAGAATGAAATGAATTAAGCATTTTATCTGTATAACTAATAAAAGTTGTACATATGAAAACACATTTTTAATAAGTATGTATTTTTCTATTTATAATTTAAAAAGTTTCCATATTTTCACATTTTTAATTTTGGAACACTGTGTTGTGCTTTGCTTTTAATTTTATGTGACTTGCTTACAGACACATCAACTAAAAAAAAAAGTAAAAGAACTGTAAGATTCTTACAGTATTACATGAAATGGAAACAACTATACATTCTTATATAAGAACACATACCTATATTTTTTATGATAATAATAATAATAATATGCCGTACATGTACAAATGAATATAATGAAGCACTCAACAACTATTGATGCGTTATAATTTGTTTTTTTTACGAAGTCATCATTTTTAAAATTAGCAAAGCACAATGAGGAAAACAAAAAACGAAAAAGAAAAAACAAAAACAAAAAGCAGAAATGGTTGCAGGCAAACAATTTAGCAATAAATAAGGTAAAGCAACAATTATAAAATAGAATGACAAAGAAACGTGAAAATGAAAGTGAAAATGAAGATAAAACAAATTTAAATGAACTTATAAAAATAACATTTGTTTTATACTTAATCTAAACCATCTAACTGATCCAGTTCATTCAGTTCCTCCTGTGAAAAAAAAAAATATTAAAATAAAAATAAGTAATAAAAAGAAATAACAAAAAAGGAATAATGTATATATTGATAAAAGAATTTTTTTATCTTTTATATTTCTTTTAAAAAAATAGAAAGTATTTATTATTTATATATTTGTATTTTTTTTTTTTCCTTTTTGCATTTCATACCAGTTGTTCTAAGAACACTTCATTGTTTATTGGGACATCATCTTCTCTTTTATCGGTTTGGGTTTCTTGAATTTGTCCGTTTACTTTATTTTTTTTTCTGTACTTGAATTTTCAGATGTACCTTTCTCTTCTTCAGTTTCATCATAAAACAGATCTTCGTATTCATTTGTATTAGCAGCATTATCATCATCAACAAATAATGTAGGATCATATGTAAATAATTCTCTTCCAGATAAAATAGAAGATTTTGTTTTTTTTTCCGGTTTATCTTTTTCTTTTTCTTTATCTTTATCTTTTTGTTCTTCTTTTCTTAATCTCTTCTTTTCGGCTCTTTCTGCTTTCCATTTTTTGAAGACCTCCAATGTTACAGGTGTTCCATTATTTATATATTGACATCTCTCTTCTTCCAGCATATCTTCTAATGGAATTTCTTCCTTTTCCTCATTATCATCTTCCTTTTT
>LSRZ01000136.1:6407-17944 GCA_001625125.1 Haemoproteus tartakovskyi | reverse complement strand
ACTTTCATTTATGTAAAGATTGCTTTTTAACAATATACCTATTCACATACGAATGACATTTGTTTCCTTTTTTATTATTTTTCAGCTCAAACAATGTTAGGATCATCTTTGATCATTTATATATGCTACGTTTTTTTGGTCATATTGTGAAGTTTGTGGACATAGAATATACCGAATTACGACAAATGTTTTTATCTTTCTCAATTTGCTAACTTTCGCTTCTTTTGTTGCAATTTTTTCTTACTTGCTGAAGATGGACTTGTGTGTGGACACATTTTCTGATAAAATGGATCATCATTTTTTACTGATGATTTCGTACTTATTCCCTTTTTTCTTCCAAGTTTGTTATCACTTTCTGATGATGGACTTGTGTATGTTTACTTTTTTGTTGAAGTAGATCATCATTTTTTACTGATGAACTTGTACTTATTCCCTTTTTTCTTCCAAGTTTGTTATCACTTTCTGATGATGGACTTGTGTATGTTTACTTTTTTTGTTGAAGTAGATCATCATTTTTTACTGATGAACTTGTACTTATTCGCTTTTTTCTTCCAAGTTTATTTTCACTTTCTGTTGATGGACTTGTGTATGTTAACCTTTTTTGTTAACGTTAGTTATCACTTTCTGATAAGGAACTTGTACTTTGTAAACATTGCACGTATTCTTTTAATTGTTTCAATTTCTTTTGCTCCAATGGCTCCATACCTGCTTTTGTAAATACGGAGTTGAAATCTTTAATTATTTTTTCAAATGTCGATGCTTCTTCTTTCAGTTTTTTTTTTCTAATAGTTGATTTTTTATCATAAATCTTGTTTATCAGCATTTTTACATTATCGTCGATTTTATGTAATTCAGATGTTATATGTTCTTGTTGTTCCAACTTTTCTTTTCTTTCAATAATGTCTACTAATCCAGAAAACATTGATTTTTTTAAATTGTTCACTTCAGAACAGAAATGTTTTATCATTTCTAATATTTTATTAACATTTAATTTGTCCGATTTATTTGTTTCTTCATCTATTTCTTTTAATGTTTTTTCAGCAAGTAATTTTAATTGAAAAATTAAAGCTTTATATATCAAAAAAAACATATTCCCAAAGAGCGCTTCTGACAAAAATTCTTTTTCTGTTAATAACGAACTTATTTCTTCGTTAAAACTAGTTTCACACTGTACGTAATTTTTACAAGTTATTAATAACTGATTGAATATAGTCATAAGAAATAAAAAATTGGATTTTAATTCACAGTTCCAACTTAAAAGCAAAGTTAGGTTTTTTCCCAAACTGTAAAATATAAATATTATCATTTCTTTCACATTACTGAATTTATGTGATATTTTTGTTATCAACTCCTGCTGCTCGTCTTTTAATGCACTCATAAATAATTTTATTTCATTTACATATGATTCTAACAGTTTTTTTAAAGCCTGTGCCTTTGCATCTACATCCTTTTTTTTATCTTCACAAATTTCGCTAACCTCAGTGGGAAGTGCGCATAGCAGTTCTAACCTATTATGATATTCTTTTAATTTCTGACGCATGTTAAAAAGTGAGCTTTTGTTTCCTAGTAAACACAAAGCCGATTTTATTACATAGTTATAAAAATAAGTCCGATGTGATTTTTTTTCTGTGTTATTAAAACTGAATAAAGATTGTAAACGTACACAGTTCTTTCGTTCATCTATTTTAAGAAACATTTCAACTACATCTAAAACCATGCTTCTCTTTTCCGAACGTCTTCTTTTAAAAAGATGCAATTGCTGAGAAAAAAAAGTATGATAAGTAGCTAATAAGCAAGCAAAACATGAGTGAAAAATAGCAAATGAATTGAAAATATCAGACACACTTTTTAAATCATTAGAAAACTTCAATTCTACTTTAGATGACAGAATATGTAAAAATAATGGTAAAATCGTACTTGTTCCTTTATTTGTATTTTCAATATCTATTATACATCCGCTCTTGCAACTAATCGATTCTTCAGCCTGTTTTAAACATGCATAAAGTTCGTTTTCATCAATACATGTATGTAATTCTAAATCCTTTATCAATTTTTTTGTCATATTTTGCATTAATTTCATATCTATAGATTTCATGTTACTTGGTATTTCCCACTTTGAGACGGCTTGAGAAGATGTAGAAGCTTCCTTATCACCATCATTCTTTTTTTTCCTTTCTCCTTTTTTTAAAACATCACGAGATCCTGCATTAGCAGTTGTTACATTGTCCACATTTGTGTCATGCTGCAGCCCTACATTACTTAAATGGATACCCGACACGGAAGGCATTTCTTTCATGGAATATTCAAATTGGCCGTATGAAATATTTTCTAACCTATTCTTAGAACTTTTTTCCACCTCTGGCAAAATGTCTAACGCATCACTTACATTCTTGTTTAATGTGCTTGTATCCGAATGTTTTAATGGACTCAATGTTGCACCAGGTAATACATATTCGTCATCTTCAGATAATGCATCTAAATTTTTCTCATTATCTGAGCATTCTGGTTGCTTTGCCGGAACCGAAGTATCCATTGTTCGTGAGTCAGCATCTATTGATTTCAATATATCATCTAACAATTTTTTATCTATTTCGTCATCGGACTTATCGGAATCCATCAGTTCATCCCAATTTTCAAGGCTTTTCATCATAGCCGCAGTATCCATTGTTGGTGAGTTAGGACCAAATAATACCAATATATTATCTAACCATCCGTTAACTGTTTCTTCATCGGGCATATCGGAATCTCTCAGTGCATTCCAACCTTCTGGGTATTTCATTATAGTTGTATTATCCATTGTTTGTGAGTTACAAGTTATTGATGATATTAATTCGTCTAACAAATCTTCATCTGTTTCGTCATCTGACTTATCGGAATTTTTGATTGCACCCCATCCTTCAGGAGGTTTCGTCATAGCCGCATTATCTATTGTTTGTGACATACCACTTTCTATTTTCGATATATCATCTAATAATTTAACTGTTTTGTCATCTGACTCATTGAAATTATTCAATGCAAGAGCCTTTTGTGCTTCATAAAACATGTCAACTGAAGAAAGTAATGATGGTTTGCTTTGAGATTCATTAAGCATTTTCTTCAAACTAGTTGTTCTTAAATGCTTAGTATTAGAACTCGTTGAAGGAGCATCATCAGGGGCAGGAGCCACATCAGGCACTGTAAGACTACTTGACACATTTTCCACTGAAGACCCACAACTAACGTATTCACATGCATCTGAATATGACTCATATTCAAGTGCAATTCGAAGCCTTTTATGACTTCTCTCAGGACTTCTGTTTAATTGTTTTTCTGCTGACTGTACCACATAATTTTTGTTTTGAAACAATATCCATAATATCTTGAAAAAACAAAAAAGCCAAAACCACATTTGTAATTTTTTTCGTGTATCCTGCAAAACACATAAAACAGTCAATTATGCGGCTTTTCCAGTAGTTCAAGTAATTAATTTGTTGAAAATCGGGCTTTATTTTATGCTTTTTCTACTTCAAATATTTCAGATGAAACACGTAAGGGGGAAAGGTATTTTCGTACTTACATCGTTTTTTTTTGTTTACACAGATAAGACTATATCTCTTTGAATGATCTATTAAATTATAAAATTCTGTATATGTTGAACAAATTGGAATGAATCTGCAAAAGACATTATATTTGCATAAGACAATATAATTATGTGTGTGTCTCGTCGGTTGGTATAAAAAAAAATATCTTTTATAATATTTGGAATAAAAGATTTAGCCGAGGAAAATAAAGGACTTGGGCTATCAAAGATAACTTTCTAAAAGTTTTGGAAGAAAAGATTCGCTTGAAAAATATAACTCACTTTTGAAGTGAGGAAAGCAGATTGTCATATTAAAAAGATAGCTATTCTGTCAGGAGGTGCATTAAATGTAATGATATATTTTGTTCTGTTATATACTTTTATACATAATGTTCTAGTCATGCCAGTTTTAATAAAAAAAAAAAAAAAGTGAAGGTGACGAAAGTTGTTCAAAAAAAAAAATAAAAATGAAATGGGTTTTTAAATATTTTTTTGGGGATATCTTAACAAATAAATTTTTGAAAAACAAATGTGGAGTGACAAAATTTGAACAAAAAAAAAGAAATTTAATGTTTTAAACATAAAATGATGAACAAAAGTTTGAAAATATTTTTTTTTTTTACAATATTTTTGGTTTCATAAAACAATTTAATTTTATGTACATAGTTTTTAAAATTTGTATTTTTGAAAAAAAAAAAATTTTAAAACATTTAAATTAAATTCATTTCGTATAAATCAAATTCATATTGCATTCAAAAATTGGAAAGGAATATTTCTATATAAACGAGGGATAATGTATTTTAAGTAATAGTCATAAAACTTGTAAATATGTACATTTTCGCCATAAGAGAAAAATTAAAAGTATGTTCATCGTAAATGGTTTATCAAAGATTACTTTGATAACGTTTTGCAGTAAAAGATTTGTTTGACAAGCATGATAAACATGAAATATAACAAATGTACAATTATGATGACGAAAAGTTAATGAAATCCCTTCAGGAGAATACATCACATGTAATAGTATGTTTGTTTGCTGCATGTATGTTTATATTGTATTATGTTCATATTTTGTGATTTCTGTTTAAAAAATTCTTTGGGATAATGAAAGTTGTTCGTAAATTTTGTTCAGAGAAACTAATTTTTCTAGAATTCAGTAATGAAAAAAAGAAAAAGAGAAACATCAACAATTTTCTAGCTATGCGAAATTGAATGAACAAAAGTGATTTTATGTTTTTTAACATAAAATGATGAACAACCGTCTGAAAGAGTTTTATTTTGAAAACATTTTTTTTTTTTTTTACAGATTTCGTTGTTTTGCATTTGAATAAATTCATTTTTGTTTATTTTTAGTTCTACTATACCTATTTCAATTAAAAATATTTTGAAAAAATTTGCATTAAATAAAAGTTTATTGCATGTTTTAAAAAGTTTATTGTAGGTTTTAAAATAAACATTGGATACGAAAACAGTGAATTGTCACATGCAAAAATATATAAGAGTGAATGGATAATATATTATAGTTTAAAGAACTTTGATATTGAGTCCTGCATAAATTTACCTTGCAAAAAAATTGAAAAACCATTTGGATAAATCAGTGGGCTACTAATTGAATAAAGTCAAAGCTGTGGTTTATCAAAACTTTATTTGATAACTTTAAATGACGAAGATCTTTTAGTTCCTTATTAATAAAATCTTTCAAAAAAAAATTTATAATATCAAAAATAATAAAATATTTTTAATTAAATTGTTCTTTACGTTTTTCTAAAAGTTTTCACACTGCATTTAATATATATTATATACAACTTTCATTTTTATCTAGTTTTTTCATAAAAACGATGCAACACAATTTATTTTCAATTTGTACTGTGCACTTTCACAAACACAAACATATTTTCATAAACCTTCTTTCACTTTTTAACAGTTGATATGAAATTCGTAGTAAAAATGAAAATTTTTGTTCACCTCCCATTTTTATTACAATGAAAAAATAATTTTAAGGAAGCACCAAAAAAATAAAATAGAATTTAAATTTCAATATATTTACATTCGTGTATAAAAAAATTTAAAGATCTATATCAATTACTGGATATACATTTACAGATGATTTATCCTATTTCTTAATTTTATTCTGTATCTACTATAAGTTTCGTTATCTAATGTAATAAAGGATTATTTTTTTCGTCTCGATTATATATAACAGAATTACATAAGAGTTACATTCATAACTTAAGTTGATAGTTATATTAGGTGTGTGCTTCTGTTTGTTCAAAGGCAAGGCCAATAATTCTACTCAATGTAAGTTGCTGGTAGAGTAAACCAAAATCGATAATTATAATTGCTGTGGGCTTGGGTTATAAAAATAACTCATATATTTTTTAATTTACTAATTTTATTACATTTCTTAATTATATATATGATAAAATAAGTACCAAATTATTAGTTATAAATAGCCCATAAGTTATTAATAAATGTTTTAATAAATCATGCACCAGTTCTTATAAAGAAATATTTGTGGGAAATAACTATTTCATAATTTAAAACTTTTGTTTCAAATGGAATATAAATAGAAGACTTAAAAAAAAATTAAAATTGCATATATTTTATAATTAAAAAATGAATAAACATTAATTATTAATAAATAGAATTGTATTACCAAAGTGTACTTAATTAAAATTATAGTGATCTATGAAATTTAAAAATTTTAATCAGTTAACTAAAGAAAAGTCATGCACTTGTTTAAAATCATTTAAAAAGTTTTGTCTTAAACCCAATATGGTTAAAATTAAAAAAAAAAAAATTTTAAAGTTTTAAAAATACACTACCAATTATGAATTAATAAAACTTTTAAATAATTTCTTTTTCTTTTTTTTTAAATTTATATACTATTTTTTAATAGTAAGTTTTTTTTATTTAAGTCATAAGTTTTATAAGTTACTCAAATGCTTTTATTCAATTATACTTAATGTTGAAAATTATTGTTTATTTTTGTTGCAAATTTTTAGTTGCATGCCACTTTATGAGTTCAGTACTGTTACATAAGGGTAAAAACTGTCAAGATACATTTAAAATTTTTGACTCACTAAAAAGAAACATTTTATCATATGATTTTAAGTAAAAAACATAAAGATGGAATAAACCATAAAAAAAGAAAAAGAAATTGTTGTATGAAAAAAAATTAATCATGAGTTAAAAATTATATTTTAAAAAAGTAAAATATGTATCAATGAAAAAGTACTTTTATAAATGTTTTTTTGTTTTATATTGACCTGGGAATAAACTTAAAATGTTATAAATATTTTTAATATTTTATAATTTTTTTGCGAAAAATTAATATTAAAGAACCATTGTATATCCAAGTTATATTCATTAATAAAGTTAAAGAAGTTCGCTTTTAATAAACCAACATATAATACCAAATTTTGTTTAACTTCTATATAATAATTAAATTATTTTTATATATGCCTAATTTCATTATTATCATTTTTTTTTTTTTAATGTTTTATTTGTATTAATATTAGATATATTCTGATTCATTGTTAATTATATTTTTTTATAAAATTATTTTTTTACATGCAATTTTTATTTATCATATTTTATAAAAATATGTAATAATAAAACATTTTATTTATTACTATGCCTAATTTCATTGTTATCATTTTTTTTTTTAATGTTTTATTTGTATTAATATTAGATATATTCTGATTCATTTTTAATTTTTTTTTTTTTTTATTAAATTATTTTTTTTGCATGCAATTTTAATTTATTAGATTTTATAAAAATATGTAATAATAAAACATTTTATATATTACTAATAATTTTATTTATATTTGTTTTGTTCTATTTCTTAACCGTAAAAAATAACATGCACTTATCCAATATTTGTACTTCAATTGCTATAAATTTTACTTTTAATTCAGTAATTCACATAAAGTTGATACATATTCATTCTCTTTTAAATATGTAACAGAACTATATTCTCGTTATTGTTGATTACATATTACATTGTCACTTTACGTGATATAATTCAAAAAAAAAAGAGTACATAACTTGTTTGAAAATTGTTTAAAATAAATTGTTTTCTAATTACCCTTAAAAAAAAAAAAAAAAAAATGCAATTTTTGTGTTGCACATAAAAAAAAAAAAAAAAATTATACACTTACAATAATTTGAAAAAAAAAAAAATATGTGCACACAATAAAACGTTTGACGCATACAATACATTTACTTACACAATTTGTTAAAATATTGTAAATTATTATGTTCTTCAATTGTTTTTATTAAAAAAAAGTGTGTGACTTAAAATTTTATTAATGCAAATGGGTGCAGAATTTTGTTTCAATAATATTTTAGATTACTTGATGCAAAATATTACTATTTTTTCATAAAGTTTTATACAAAAATGTCATAAGGGATATCTTGATATCTTATGTATACGAATACAATATGTATGTGTGTAAAATTTATGTGTAAAACTGTAAAAAAAAACGTGTACAATTATTTAAAATTTTGTGGAATAATAATTCTATCTCCCCTAATCTCCCAAAAGTATTTTTTATAAATTAATATTGCTATGCCATATCTTTTTTTTAAAAAAAAAAAAATATTCAAATAAAAAATCTAACAATTCACTTACAACTTGTGCATACACGAAACAAAATAAAAACTTTTATAAATAATTATATAGTTATTGATATTAGTAAAAAAAATAACAATTTCAATTTATATAAAAAAAAATTACATAAAAATGTAAAAATTAATAAATGTAATAAAATAATTTTTTTGTATCAATAATTTTAAATTAAAAAAAAAAAAAATTATATTTTCAAAATATAAAAAAATACTGTTATTTTGTTTAAAGTATTGTCAAAATATTATAAAATTAATGTATTTTTCATTAAACATACTTTTTATGCAAACAGTTTATTTCTTTATATATTTTATGTTTATATGTAAACTTTTTTATATGTAAATATTCACATATATATTATTTTAAACACGTGTATTAATTTAAATATTGTAACTGTTACATCTGCCGCTAAATTTACATCTAATAAATAATTTTTTTATATATTTTTTTTTAATTATCTTAACACATTTTATTTTTAAAACTTTTTTTTTTAAAACAAAATAATAATATTTCAAAAATACAATACAAGAAACGCTCTGAACCATTTGTCAATAACCTATTACACATATTTTATTGTTACCAATTACATTTCCAATTTTTAAAACTATCTTTTTTATTATAAAATGGAAATTGAATCTGCTGTAACTGAAAATGGTTGGACAAATGCAAACGGAAATTTTGGTTTCAATTCATTTTCCAGTGTAACGGAAAATTTAATAAAAAAAAGAACCGATAGAGTACAACGAAGCTCACTTTCGTCATCTAGTAGTGCGACGCATACTAAAGAAAGTGAAGACGTTTCAAGTTTTACATCAGAAGGATCTACAGAAAACTCGTCGAATTCTTACGGGAAAGCAGATAAACATGAAAGACAAGAGAGAACAAGAAAAAGAAGAAGCGTGAATTCACGTGCAAGTTCGGCTTCTTCAAAAACAACTTCAATAACTTCCAATAATGATTGCTTAAAAGCGATGTCCTTTAAGGAACAAACATTACTTCAAGCAAAATGTTGTCTTCCGCCGAAATCAATAAAAAAAAATCTTGAAGAATATGCAAAAAGAATCTTAACACAAACCATATGTTTTCCTCAAGCAATCATGAATTGCAACTTAATTCCTGTATATTCGAATTTGTCCTGTATTCGTCCTTTATATTTAAAGGATTTAATTGGAAACTGTTTCTACGAATACGAATTAATGTGTCGTTCAGGTATCCACACACGTGGACTACAATTATATTCATATATAGATGCTACTTGTTTTTGTAAGCATAAATGGAGAACAAAAAAAGAAATGCCTGAGAGGAATCGATTAAAAAAATTTATACGCGATCCATATATAGCGCAAGTTATCTGTTTGTGTCAATTAGAGGTCACATCACTTGAAAATGCTCAAAACGATGAACTTATTACTTATTCGCTTGATTTAGATAAAGTATTACAACGTTACTATGATACAATAAGTCAAATCTCATGTACCAGTTTTAAATTAGAAGACCGAAGTTTTCGTGCACAATGTATTATTGACAATACAAAGGACTACACGAAAAAGTTTGTCACACTTTCTGATGTCAAAAAGCATGTCGAACACGTCAGTAATGATTATACCACTTCGATATTTAGTGATTTCAACAATACTTTCTGTTTTATGAAACCCGAAGAGTTATACAACGAACTATCTACTAAAACAGTAGATCAAACCAATAGAAAAGAACAATCTATAAATAATCCATCTACTATATCAATGACGGGATCAAATTCAAATCCAGTGGCAGCTGCAGGAGTTACATCAATTGTAACAATTGGTATAATGTTTTTTGGTATAATCTCTTTACTTGTCATTTTAATTCTCTATAAGGTAAGTTATTTTTTTGTTAATTCAAAGATTGAGTAAATTTGTTTTTCTATTTCAGAATAAAATTTTTTTGTACATTTCTATAAAAGTTTTACAATTTACTTTTATCATTGGTAAAAACAAACCTTAATTGAAATACATTTCCTATTATTATAATGTATACACATCTTTTATTTATTTTTTTTTTTTATTTACAGAAGAAAAAAAGTTTATGGAAAAACACATAAGAAAAATGGTCAGTTATAAAAGGATGTAATAAAATTAGGTACTGTCTTTGATGTTTATATTTTTATGTTACTGAAAAGTTTAGAGTCTGGCTTATTAAAGATAGCTTTCCAAAAATTTTGGTAAAAAAGATACGTTTGTGAAGAAAAATTGAAATAACATGTCAGAAAAAAACAACCAATTCGTCAGGAATTTCATTTCATGTAATTATGTGTTTTCGTTTGTTGCGTGTTCATAATCATTTTGTTATATCCATGTGGGTTATAAAAACACCCTTTTTAATTTTTATAATTTATTAATTTCATTACTTCTAGTAATTTTATATATATGTTGTGAGATAATAAAATATTAATTATAAATAGCGCATAAATTATAACAGTTTAATAGATCTTGCAGTTGTTATTATAAATGAAGTAAAATTTAAGTTGTGTAAAAGAACTTTTTAATAATGTAAAACTTTTGTTTGAAATGGAATAAAAATAAAAAACTTAAAAAAAAATACAATTGCATAAATTCTGTAATCGGAAAATGATTAAACAATAATTCTTATAAAATTGTATTAGCAGATGTAATGAATTCAAATTATAGTGATTTATAAAGTTTAAAAAAAAGTTATGCACCTGTTTAAAAATTATTTAAACAGTTTTGTTTTAAAACTAATATGGTTAAAAAAAACAAAATATAATAATTTTTTTTTATGAAAAGAAAAAAGTTTGAAGTTTTAAAATTATACTTCCGATAATGAATTAAGAAAAATTTTAGATGACTTTTTTTTTTTTTTTTAAAAAACGTTATTTACAATTTTTTAATAGTAATTATGTTTATAAGTAAAATGTTTTAAAATCTAAATGTTTTTATGGAGTTATACTTCGTATTGAAAATTACTGTGTTTTTTTTCGTCACAAATTTTTAATTACAAAAGAATTTGTGAGTTGAGTATTTGTTTCATAGTAGTAAAAATGTTCAAGATACACTTAAAAGTTTTGATTCATTAAAAAGAAACAATTTATTATATAGCATAAGGTGAAAATGAGGTGAACATTATAGGGGAAGTATAAGGTGAAAATGAGATGAACATTATAGGGGAAGTATAAGATGATAACCATAAGAGAAGTATAACATGAAAACCATAGAAGAAGTATAACATAAAAACCATAGGAGAAATATAACATAAAAACCATAGGAAAAGTATAACATGAAAACCATAGGAAAAGTATAACATGAAAACCATAGGAGAAATATAACATAAAAACCATAGGAAAAGTATAACATG
>LSRZ01000135.1:13017-25675 GCA_001625125.1 Haemoproteus tartakovskyi | reverse complement strand
ATTAATAATTAATCATTAATTAATAGAACAAAATATTATATGTAACAATCCGTAAAAACGAAAAGGCATGAATAAAGATCATTACGTTTTTAGGCTAACTTTAATAATTTGAAAAATCAAAACCAAGAAAATTGGAATCAAATGTAAAATTCCGATTTTTTTTTTTTTTTAAATCCTGTTGTATATATATCAGAAATTATAAAAGAATAGGAATACTTTTATATTTTGTGTCAATTGATTTTTAATGAGTTGAACACAAATATAAACTATTTTTTGTTTTTTCTTTTAACTCTTTTTATCGCAAATTTATTAGAAACATAAAAAAAGAAGCGTAAAGGAATGTCAAATATATAAATGAGATTTGATGTAATGAAAATGCATCCTATATATTATTCTGTATTTTTTTTTGGAGTTTGAATAATAATTTATTTTTATTATTTAATTGAGAACATTTTTTTTATGTGTTCGTCTTTTGTTGTTTCATGAAAAATAAAACAAAACTTCTCCTCCATGTTGTATATTTTTTGTTTTGTACCCTTTTGATAATTTTTTCGAAATAAAATAAAGGATTTTCTTTTCGAAAAAATAACTAAAAAAAAATGCTCTCCTCCCATATACATTAAGTGAAGGATAAAATAGTTTATGTATTTTTACAGTTCATTTAATTTTCTCATTATTTGAATAAATTTGTGTATAGAGGTTTCCTTTATATGTATGATACAAAAAAAGAGTTTACAACCAAATAAATTAAATAAAAAGAAACAAATTGTTCTCATATGGTATATACAATATAAAAGTTGTTTTATCCGTTTAAATCCATCCCATTCCAATCAAATGGTTTGATCTGCTTTTGTTTGACAAGAGGAATTGCTTACTACTTAATCAGTTTCCTTTGTAGATAAATGGAAATGTGGAAAAATGGAAAAAAGTTAACATAAAAAAAAAGGATTTTAAAATGTATAAAGGGTAATAAATTAAATCAGAAATAGGAGAGTACATTTTGTTTACGGTGACAAATGTTTGTCATATAGGTTATCTATTTACATAATAAGATTCATTAGTTCATTTAGCATAATTACCAATTCATAATAACAATATATCGTCAGTGATAAAAAAAAAGAAAAAAAAATGTTTGTTTGTACATAAAGTATGTGTATAATTTCTGTGTATTTATTTACATATCTATCCATTCAGCCACATATATATACATCCATTCACCCAATAACATAAGGAATCATGATTTAGGTTTCAAGTTTATCATTTTTACTGTAAACGTGTCGTTTACCTTATTAGAAAAAGATTTGTCGAATGAATTATGTACTATTCATATAAACACAAAATTCTTTTAAAGTGAAAAATGAAACGGATTACAATAAATAGTAGTGTTGCATGTAAGTAGAACACAGATATGCGTTGTTCCATCTGTGATGGATGATATAAAACATAATCTTAAGGAATTCTAAAAGAACTTAGAAAATGTAGTATATTATTCCAAGTTAATAGAACAGCAGTATAATTTACCAAATCTATAAAACACCATATAATATACACATGTTAACACTTTTATTCGCTCTCCAATTGTTTATAAGAAAACTTTAATTGATTCACATTTCCCAATTTGTTTTTATAATAACTTTTTTTATTTTAATTTTTGTAACTGTAAATATATATTTTGTTTGTTGTTGTTACTTAAAGTTTTTTATTATACTTGTAATAATTTTTCCTTTTTTATTTTTTTGATTTCTCGGTAGTATGAACATTTTTTAAAAACTTGAAAACTTGAAAACATTAAAACAAAAAGAACAAAAAGTACAAAAAGAACAAAAAGTACAAAAAGAACAAAAAGTACAAAAAGAACAAAAAGTACAAAAAGAACATAAGAGTGTTCCATCAGGATCAATGTCAAAAAAACAAATAAGGAAAACATGTACCCATGAAAAGATCTATAAAAAAATGTGTATAAAAGAAGGCCCTAAAGAGCAGCGAAGAAGACAAGAAAAAAAACTTACATTTTTCTTTTTTTCAAAGACACATATATTAATAACATAAAATTCGGAACTTTAGAAACAAGTTGGATGCTTTTCTTTTATTTTAAAAAAGAAATTTCCCCCCCCCCTTCCAAAAAAAAAAAAATGGCACAAACTTCTTTACAGGAAATGCTATTTTATAATTCTATCTCTCAAAGGTGCCATTTTCATATATATATGCATATCTGTTTTGTAACATCATTTTACAAATTATAAATCATAAAATTATAAATCATAAAATTACAAATCACAAAATTACAAATCACCAATTGCAAATAACAAAATAACAAATCATATTGCTATTTCCCTTTTTCTTTTTGAATCATAATACTATTCTATTGTTTCCATACGTCGACTTTTACCGTTTGGAAAAAAATGCTGCATTAAAATTTCCAGCACTTAATGAAATAGTAAATGGTCAATATGCAGTTTCATAAGATTTTTATGTGAGTCCACCTTCTAGTCTTGTTATTTCTACTTATATATATATCATATGAATATGTATATACGCATTGAGTGTTCTTCCCCATCATTTCTATTAGCTTCCAATTTTTCTTTTTGTCTTTTTAAAAAGGTGTGAAGAAACTAGAGAAGAACACACATTGCTTATTTGCGGTGCATTTTTATGTAGAAAAAATAGAAAAACAGAGGTAAAAGATAGCATCAACTGCAAATTTTATACGTTCGGTTTCGTTTAAAAAAAAAAAAAAAAAACCCAAATCGTGTTTTACCAATGTCAGCATAAAGGTGACATAAAGGGCGTTATACCATTGGATGTTTTTTTCATTTTTTCTTTTTTTTTTGTTTTAAATAAACCTCTGTAGAAAGAATTTCTGTAGACATGTCTATTTCAATGTGGCTCAATTTTATATTAGAATGACATATATGGTTTTCCAAAACCCAATCTCTTATATTTCTCTTTGGTTTTTGACTACCTGTTTTCTCTCTCTTGTCTCTTATTTTTTATAAAAGCCAAATAAGAATAAAATACTATAACATGTTTTTTAAATGCTAGAAAAAGACATAAATCGCATGTTCTTTCCCTTCCCTTCCCACCAATCCATTTCTGTTTTCTAGTTTTTTTATCACTGAATAAACAGTGTGGACACACTTAATAAGAAATGTTCCGAGAATATTGTTTATTTCTGTCAGTGGTCATAGATAACAACAAAAAAAAAGATAAATAAATAAATGATTGATAGGAAAGGAAGAAAGGGAAGGATCAATCCAAGTCATAAACAGAATCATTCAATTTGTCTATTTATAGAATTATTGCATATGCAATATGTATACCATAAATAAAATTATCGAACGAATATTATGTTTTCAAATAAATTGCACACTAATAATCTTTTTATTCCTTGCTCTTACAATTAATTGAAACATGAAAAAAAAAAGGAAAGAAAAAAAAAAAAATTATGTCGCTAATATGTCAGTCTAAGTTTCACGTGGGAAAGACTCACGCCCTTCTCTTTTTATTATTTTTCCGAGGTTAAAATTATTCAGAAATTGAAGCTTTCCATTGTACTATCGTTTCCGCATATAAAATTTTAGATTTTTTTTTTTTTGAGGGGGGTTCATTTTATTCATAATGTCCAATTTTTTCTATGTAGTGTACACCGAAAATAGTAATAGTGTGTCGAATGATAGTTTCTCATAAATTTTTTGTTTCCTCCTTTAAAATGAATTTTGATATGAAGTTGTTACTTGTGTAAATAAAAAAAATACTTGCGTATAAAGGAGAAAAAGGCGTTTTTTTTTTTTTTTTTTTTTGTTGGCATATTTATTATTTGCGTGTTCTCTCTCATTTCCCCTATCTATTAGACTGTAATAAAAATATGTTTTATATAATTGGTTATTTAGATCAAAATCGTCACTCCCTTTTTTATTTATTTTCTTACAGTTGCTGTGTTCTGAGATCACATTTATATATTGTTAAATAAATTTATATTATATATAAAAATGTGCACGATTTTTTTTTTCGACACCTGATTACAACAAATATGGAATTTTTTTTTTCTCCTTAATCCCCTGTTGATCATTTTTTTTTTTTAGGAATAAGGGGCGTTTGTCTTAAAATTTAGTAATTTTTAACTTCCTGGTTTTTTTTTTTTTTTTTTTTTGAAATTGCAAAGTTTTTTGTTACCTAATGCGATAAATTTAAAATGGGAGAAACAAGACAGGAAAAATTCTGAAAATGTGCATTTATTATATACTCATGTAATTGTACTACCTTTGAGAATAGTTGTACATGTTTTTATGATTGATCGCTTGTATGTAATTATATATACGTTTATGTATGTGCGTAAACGTGTATACGTGCATACGAAGTGATTTCATATCAGGTTCCAAACGATACAACACATATTCTCAGATTTGTTTAAAGAATACTAAGGAAGTTAAAATCGAAAATGCATCCATATATTTGTAATTTTCTTTGATACACAAATAATATTATTGTTATTATTGTTACTATTGTTAATATTAAAATTAATAATTACAAAGAAAGAAAATAGGAAAATATTACATGACGTATGATCTGTTATTAATAAATACCTACATTTAGATTTTTTTTTTTTTTTTTTTTTTTCTTATTATTTTGTGTACGATTCCCTTTACGCATTATTCTTTGTTTCTGCTTGTCTCGGTTATTTTTTTTTTTGATTTCAAATGATTTTCTCATTTTTCTGGTGTATTTCTGATTTTGTTTGTTTTATTTATTTCCACATGTATTCACATTTAGAATTGTTAACTTTTTTATTTTTAAAAAAAATGAAACTGATGACGCATTTATGAATTTCTTTTTGTTTGGATGCTTGTAATAATGTAACTGATATATTTGTTTCCTTGTGAGACATTAGAAATAGTATATATATATATATATACAATGTGCATATTTATGTATATATATATATATAATGTGTATAAATGTACACTCTTGATGTATGTGAGATATATATGAATAGTTTTAATAAGAAAAAAAAAATAATTAGAATACATATATGTTAAAATACACAATAAAATAAACCAACAAATACAAATATATAACATATATAATACACATATATGTATATATATATATATTAGTTTTTGTTGTTTATGAATATGTTAGATATATGTGTTGATTTTTTTACATCATATATCTTAGATATATTCTAACTATGGTGTTTTTAGTTTTGTTTGAAAATTATAAAAATAAATAAAAATTATGTTTTTATTATTTTTTGTTCTAGATGTATGTAACAGATCATTAATATGTGTAACTCGTTTTTTCTAATGTATTTTTTTTAATTTATTGAATTATAAAAAAAGAATTTTTTTGAGGTGGCTGTTACCTTTTTTGTTTTTGTTTTTTTTATTATTTGTTAATAAAGTATGTATGTTTGTTTGTATGTGTGATATTTTATTTTCCGAACATTTATACTTAAAGTGGAAATTTATTTATGTTTGTAAATTTTAAAGAATACAAAACACGGGTAAACATATTTGATGATCACACATCTGATTATTTTTGTTTTTTCTTTTTTTTTTCTTTTTTTCTTTTTTTCAGTGTTTTTTGTTTTTATTATTTTTTTTTCTGTTCCTTTCTTTATGCGTTTCTTATTTTTTGGGGTTTTTCTTCGACTCCTTTCTTTCCTTTGTTATTATTTAATTTCACCGTTCATTTTTTCTAACGTTTTATTGGCATCTCCGCATTATTTTTTCCTTTTGTTAGTGCCTGTTTATACTTTTTTTTACACTTCTTTATATATATATATATATATATATATATATATATATAGTCCGTTTTATTGTCGTACCTCCTCATGTCATGCCTTCTTAAATTCTAATTATATTTTTTGCTTTGTATCTTTTTTTGTTTTTTTATTATTTTCCTCTATCCCTCTTCTTAATTTCTTTCTTAATTTATTATTTCAGAATTTTTCGCTTAAGTTTTATCTTAGGTTTTTTTTCTTAATTTTCTTATTTACAGCTTTCTTTTGTTCTATGTTTTTGTATTTTTATTTCATTTCTTTGTTTTTCCCGTATTATCTCTTTCGGGTTCTCTTTCTGTTTCTGTTTCTTTTTGTTTTTGTTTCTTTTTTTTTTTTTGTTTCCTTCCTTTCTTTTTATTTTGTTTCTGTTAGTTTCACTGACTTCTGTGCCTTTTTCTTTGTAACTTCTTTTTTTTTGTTTTTTGTTTTTGTTGTTGTTGTTGTTGCTACCTTCCGGTTGCCATTTTTGGTTGTATGAAAATGAGTTTTTTAGAAAAAGGTGACGTTAAATGGAAAAGAAGGACCTATCTCTCTTTTATAAAACATATATATGAACATAATGGTATTGGTTCTGATCAGGATCCTGATCCTCCCAAAGAAGCATGTCTTTCGTTGTATGATTCCCACATCAAGGTTAAGCCCTGTAATTTTCATTGTGCCCAAATTTTAAATTATGAAACAGATAGAGACTTTTATTTTTATGACTTGGTTTTTCGCGTATTTATTTCGATAGAGGATTTTCAGAAACTTACACCTAATGAAATAAAAGCCTATGTTGATTATTTACAAAAATTACAACTGTGTTATATAAAGGCTCAAATTTTATTTCATATATGTGTATCTAGTTGTCTGCTAAGTTTTTATTTTAAAAATGAAATACAAACTTTTCCCAAAGAGAATGATTACAGGTGGCAACATGGATGTTGCGGAGAACCAAATAAAAATGATGAATTCAGAGATTTTCGATTGTTAAAAAACTGGCTAGACAGTGTGCTGAGTCACTTTGGAATTAATTTTAATGATTATATGTCATGCAATACAAATAATAATAATAATAATAGTAATAATACTAATAATAATAATAGCAATAATAATAGTAGTAATAATAATAGTAGTAATAATAATAGTAGTAATAATAATAACAGTAATAATAATAATAGTAATAATAATAGTAGTAATAATAATAGTAATAATAATAATAATAGTAATAATAATAGTAGTAATAATAATAGTAGTAATAATAATAATAATAATAATAATAATAATAATAGTAGTAATAATACCGATTATTACAGTTATACCGATAGTACTAATTATAACATTAATAATAACAGCAATAATAATAATAACAGTAATAATAACAATGGACAAAAAGAAAATAAAAGAAAGAGAGGCAGAAAAAACCGAGAGTGTGAAAAATTGAATGCTATTGATGATTGTTATAATAATGTATCTGGGTATACCAACCTTTTTAAATCCAATGGAGATTTTAATTTAATGGAAATCAACGCACTGATATTTAGACAAACTTTTTTTCAAAAAGGATTGTTACACTTAAACCTTTTAAAAAATATATGGTTAAAAAAAATAGCTGAAAAAAATAATATTAAATTGGATGTACTAAAAAACAATTTGACCGATGGAGTCCAAATTCCCAATGTAGATCAAGTGCACAATCTAGATCAAATGCAGAGTGCTTACTCTAATGAAGAAAATGTTTCTTTTGGAAATCAGAATTGTGGAGATCATATTTTTAATGGAGAGCAGAAAAAGTGGGAAAATGAAAAAGAAAAGAATGATGTAGAAAAGATACAGGATGGTAAATTAAGTCACTCAGAAGCGGAAACGAAAACGAATACAAATAACGATACCGAATCAACGGATGTAAACAGCTGTGCACATCTGGAAAGACATAATGTCGGTTTACAGTTAACTACTGAGTATTGTAATTTGAATAATTCTACAGTAATAAATACATTAAATGGTAATAACACATGTCAGGACGAATATAAAAATAATAAGGAAATTGAAAATGAAAAGGAAAATGAAAAAGAAAAGGAAAATAAAGAAGATGGAAATAGTTTCGAACAAAAAAAAACATGTTTTGAAAATGATTTATGTCTAAAAGAATCAACACAAAACGAAGCATCTGTATCTGTATCTGTATCTACAAATACATGCGTAAATGCATGTGCAAATATATCTACCAATGTCGAAAGTAATATTGTTCATAACGAATGGAAACAAATCGTGAATCAAAACGACTCTACAAAAGTTGTATCAGAAAGAAACTTAGAAGTTGAAAAGATAGAAAATGTTCCAATAGGCTTTGAAAATGTAAAAAAAGAAGAAAATGACAACAATAGGTATGAGCAACAATTTCAAGAGCCACTTCCACAGAGAAAAAAACGAATACTCATAAAGAACGATATAGACAAAAGAAGTAAACCTGAAGAAAAAGAGAAAAGGAAAAAAAGAGGTAGAAAAAAGAAAAACTGTAATGTGATGGGAACGAATGAAAATGTTGCAATTTCGAATGAATGTATAGATGGAATAAAATGTAATAATATGGATAATTGTAATAAGAATGCAAATAGCAGTAACCACTTAGGCTCTGATATGTATACTAATAGTGAAAATATGTTTAGACTGTTTTTTTTTCTTAGTCATTTTGGAAAAAACCTTAATGGCATAAAGAAGATGCTCTTGCAAAATGGGAATATATCTAGTCCAGACAACAATATAGAATTCAACAAAGCTGATGAAAAAGGAACAGTTAACATGGAGAAAAATAAGAATTCTGGTGTTTTCGAGAATATATGGTATAATGGAAATTTGTATACATGGAATGAGTCGAAGGGAAATTCTTCGTTGAACAAAATTGCGGTAGATAACAAACATGCAGATGATAAACATGTAGATGATAAACATGTAGATAACAAACATGTATATAACAACAGTGTAGATAACAACAGTGTAGATAACAACAGTGTAAATACCAAACATGTAGATGACCCCAAAGAATATAGTTTCCGACTTTGTAATTCTATTTTAAATAGTATAATTTCAGTATTATTTGATAACTATTTTTGCGACGAATCTAGCGGGGAGAAGAAATGTTTCCAACATATTCCAAATGGACAGCCCATAGATATTAATGAAAAAAAGAAACAGGCATACCTAATAGAAAAGCTGGAACTGCTATTACAATTATACAGTCCTATCCGAGGAAACTGGAACAAATTCATGTTAGAATTAATAAATAGGAATACCAGCAACTGTGGAAATTGTAACAGCATGTTCTGGGAAGACCCCGCAGATGGAATGAATGTAAAAATAAAAAACAAAATAAAAATGGAAGGTGAAAACAATGGAAACACAAATTTAAGCAATTGTCAAAATTTTATTCAGGAGAAAAATCAACAAATGAGTACAAGCACCAGTACCCGTACTAGTACTAGTACTAATAAAGGAACAATGATGAACATATATTTCAACTCGAATTCGAGCTCAAATAAAGATTTTTGCAAAATATTTACAGAAATACCTTCGGAAGAAAGTACTAAAGAAAATAGTTTTTCGGTGAATTACACAGGCGACAAATGCAAAAACCTATTTAACAAGTTAACAACTTTTGTTTGTGCTGAAAAAGAAGAAAAATCGAATGGAGATACAACACCAGATGAAACCGGTTTAAAATACAACGAGTATGCATATAACAGTGATAATGTGTATAATCGATTGACTAAAGACTTAAACGATGTAAAATATGTAAACGATGTAAACAATGACAAAAAATGTATGTTTGAAATGCATGAATCATTTAATGAACAGGGACAACGATTCACAAAAGAAGACATTGGAAGTACCTGTTTTAATAAGGATAATCATTGCAAAATGAAAAATAGAAAAGCGGCAGAAGAAAATAAAGACAGTGAAAAAGAAGAAGAAGAAGAAGAAGAAAAAGTATTGTACAGAAAAGAATCTTTGGAAATAAAAGACACACCTGAAAGTGATATTTATAACACAAATAGTTTCTCTTATGATATAAATGACAATAACACAAACAGTGCTACAAGCAGTATTGGTACCAACGTAAATGGACAAATGAATTATACAAACACAACGTTGCATCGAAGCTGTTACTCAGTAGATCAAACTTTTATTGATGCTACAGATACTCAAAATGATGTGATCTATAATGGTAGTTATAGTAGCAGCAATATTAACAGTAATGAGAGCAGTAATACTGATAGTAATGGAAGTAGTAATAAAGTGTCTTTTGAAAACTCAGACGATACAAATAACGCTATAAACTCTATATTTTATATTCGAGATAAAACTAGTCCAACTTATGGATCACATATTACAGCAGATGCAAACAAGTGGAAGCATGCAGAAGAAGATCAAGTGAAAATAAATTACTACAGACAAAAGTTGATGGAAGTGATTAACAGAAACAATATACACATTAATAACTATACTAATGTAAGCAGTAGTATAAATGTAAATAACATAAGTGTGAATAACATAAATGTAGGTAACAGCATAAATGGAAGTAATAACTTAGTTAATGTGAATAATTATGTAAATGTAGATAAGCATATAAATACGCTTGTGGGAAATAGCACCCAAACTAATAATACTTTTGTAAATAAAGTGGGACATTTTAATTATAACAACATAAATGGAAATTGTGGAAATGCTAACAACATATATATGAATAACACGAACAGTGAAAATAGTAATAACAATACAAATATGACTATGAATATTAATATGTATGTGCATATGATAAATGCATTAAAAAATAAGACAAGCAGTGGAATTTTTGCTCAATCAAATGGACCAGATGAAGGCACCTCGGATAAACCTATTGATAACTGTAACAAGATGAATTATTACTATTATTGGTTACTTTTGAGTTATTATATGCATATGTGTAATAAAATGAGAAACTGTAACGAAAACGTTGATATTAACAACAATAAGAATAACGATAGCAATAACAGTACCAATAACAATAACAATAACAAAGAATGGAACAATAACAGTACCAATAACAATAACAATAGCAAAGAATGGAACAATAACAGTACCAATAACAATAACAAAGAATGGAACAATAACAATAAAAATAACAGTAACAATAACAACGATAGTGATATTAGGAATACACCCTATGTTTCGTGGAATGACTGTTTTTCAAGATGGAGCCTTAGACAAGATGTAAATAATGAAAAAGATGTTTTTTTAAAAGAAGGAAACAATGATGTTGGATGGTCTGGTTTTTATAAAAATACTTGTCGTACATATAACGGAAATATTCCTTTTTCTAATTTGAAAAGTACTGATCATATGAACAATGTAAACACTACTAACAATGAAAACAATGTTAACAATTCGGTCAGTATAAAAAGTGCAAGTAGAGTAAACAATACAGGTGTTATACATAGTGTAAACTGTTTCAATCAATTCAACAAAATAAATAATAATAATTATAATAATAATAATTATAATAATAATAATAATTATAATAATAATAATTATAATAATAATAATAATTATAATGTTAATAAAAATTATAATGATAATAATAATAATAATGATAATAATAATAATAATAATAATAATTTTAATAATAATATAAGCAGTTTGTATAACTTTACCAATTCCCCAAATAGAAACCAAGTAAATTATGCCACATCAAAAGTGTTAAATGAAATGTCTAAAAAGGAAAACAGTCAAAACGATATTTCAAAAAGGATTTTTTCGGATATTACTAATATCAATACGGACTTGTTAAATACAAATTGCTATGGAAGCAAAAAAATTCACAGTTATATTAATTATGAAAATTATTTGAACAATTTGGGTAAAAGAAACAAAAATGAAGAAAACAAAAGTTTTCTCAATTCACGAGGTGATATCGGAAAAGGATTTAACAACGAATTGTTACAGACCAATGATGATAATCTCATTATGATTCGTCCAAATCAAGGTAACATAGAATGTGACAAATTCGAGACTGAGACCCCTATCCGTTGTAACCACAATATGCAGAAGTACGTTTTTTTATCGAAATCGTTATGTGAAGAGGAAAATGGTAAGGAAGGAAGTGAAAAAAGAAATGGGCCAGAAAATGAAATGATACCAGAAAGGGAATACAATTACGAAGAAGAAAATAAAAAGAAACATGTTAAAGTTGATATCGAAAGTAATAAGTTAAATAAGAGGGAATATACAAATATAAATAAAAAAGAAGATGGTTTAGTTCATAACAATGAAGACATATTTGAAGGAAAAGTCGAATATATAAAAAGAAAACATATGTGTGGTGATAACAATCGTGTAACTTATGTTTTAGATATGAATGATTTTCATGGGGGTACAGTTACTGTCAAAAATGTAAAAAAACATGAAATAAAACAAGACTATATATTATTATTTGGTTATCACAATTATCAAGAATCAGACGCTTTTGTTGAACAAGACGAAGATAATTCCAGTATCGTTGGGAAGTGTGGAAATGACAATACCCCAAACAATGCAAGTACCTTTGTTAGTAATGCTAGTAACTGCAATGACATTATAGAAACGAATATGCAAACTAATAGCAGTGTTGGATGTAGTAGCAATAGAGAAAATGTCAGTATGTCAAAAAAACATCTTTATGGTAGTAATGGTGGTGGTGGTGATGATGATGATGATGAAGATATTGATGATGGGCCTCTTTCTGAATTGGTGTGGAATTATAATAACGAAAAAAAAAATGAAGAAATTGAAGAAGGTGAAGGTAAAGAAATTAGTAATGAGAATAATTATAATAATTATAATAATAATAATTGTGATAATAATGGTGATAATAATAATAAT
>LSRZ01000135.1:0-12992 GCA_001625125.1 Haemoproteus tartakovskyi | reverse complement strand
TGATGAAAAAAATAATGAAAATATGTATATAACAACTAATGAATGTTTTAGTATGTTAGGACAATATTGCAAGAATAAAACTAACACAACAAACACTTTCATAAATGGAATTAGTGATTCAGAAACAAAGAACGAATTTGTCATGTTTAAAGAACCCAACCGACAAATAAGTATTGATATGGATGATCTAAAAGAGTGGGTATGTAGAAAAGATCCTTTTGAAGTTTTTTCACCTATTGTCGATGGAAAAGAAACGGAGAGAAAAAAAGAAAGTTTTACAGAATTTGTTACTGAAAAAAATGAGAAAACTGAAAAGATAGTAACAGTAAAAACCGAATATCCGAATAGTGAAAACGAAATATATAATAAAAAAACAAATAAAAAAAATATTTATGAAACAGAAAATACAAGTGGAGATGTGAATAGAGGTCTTAAAACCATAATAACTCCTGATAGTGAAATTATGGAAAATGTGAAAAAACAGTCGATACAAGAACGTGTAGTCACACTTGAGGAATATGCCAGGAATGTACAGTTATTGTCTTTATTGAATATAAAACATTTGACAGAAAAGGAAATGAAAACAACAGCTGAGAAATGTTTAAGTACTACTAGCGATCCAGTTGTAACTCAACTGACAACGTGGCCTTCAGCAGTAGTGAAGAACGCAAGGGAAAGTGACAACGAAATAAAAGAGTATCAAAATAACGTTCATAATTGTTCACTTTTTAATCAAAAACAATTGAATCTTAAACAAGAGATTACAGGGTGTGTTTCCGAAATAACTAACCAAATTTCCCAAAACAGTTCGACAGAAAGTGTGACAGGCTGCTTAACAGAGATGGGAAAAGGCGATAGAAACTGTGATTGGACAGTTCCTCTTTGGATCGATTGCAATGCTTGGGGTGTTTGTAAAAAAGGAAATGAAGAGATCAGTGCGTTCGTAGAAAGTGAAATAAAACAACGCAATATGTTCATAGATTATACGTCGTGTAGAAATGGTATATGTAGTAACAATTACATGGTGTCAGGAAACGAGAACGAACAGGCAAACGAAAAGGAAATAGACATGGAAAAAAGAAAAGGAAAAAAACAGGAGAAAGAGATAGAGAAAGAGAAGGATGAGGATGATGATAAGGATAAAACAAAAGGAAAAGAAAAAAGGAGAGAAAATGGGAAAAAAGATAATGTACAATCAACGGAATGTGAAAAGGAAAATGAAAACTTTAAAAGAACAGATAATGAGACCGGAAACATAGAAGAAGAAAAAGAAGAAAAAAAAGAAAGAAATGAAGAAGAACATGGAGAAGAAAAAGAAAAAGAAAAAGAAACAGAAAAAAACGAAAAACAGGAACAACACGAAGAAGAAGAAGAACAAGAAAAAAAAGAAGATAAAATAGAAGAAAAAGAAAAAGAGGAAGATAATAAAGACATCGAAAATGAAAAAGAAAAAGACAATGAATGGACAAACGAAGATACTTTATTAACACAATTTGATTTTTTAGAAGCATCAAGTAATGAGATATCCTTTTTCCGCAGTTTACCTGAAGATGAGGAAGATTCTGAAAATGAGAAACGTTTGAACGAACATCGTTTGATGAACGAACAAGAACGTATTACTTACATTGACACATTAGATGAACAGATTAAACATTGCTTTTACGAAGAGAAATTTAAAAATAAAGAAAAAAGAAACCAAGAAGTATATAGTACTGCTGATGTGAATAACGGGACTTTTTATGGTAAACGGAGTAACGATACTGGGGAATCCATTTTCTCAGAAGGTTTAAACCCGTGTCGACGTGAGATAAATACAAATGATATAAACGTAATTGATGAAAGAAATATGTGTAATAGTACTTATAATCTTCAAAAAAAGAAAACTCGAGAAGAAAATATACATGGTCATAATAGAAAAGGAAAAAAGTTTGAAAACAATAACAGTAATAAATTGAAACGTGATTATGCAACTCTGTGTAGTATGTTTGGAAATTCAGCAGATGATGAAATAAAAAAAATGAATGAAGGTCGTGGAAGGAACGGTAATGAGCATTCAACACATATAGAGGTGTTAACGAACTTGTACAAAAAAATGCAGAATTTGAACGAAACGACACATAACAACGCGGGTTGTTCATTACATATGAACATGAATTTGGATAAGTGTTTATTTCAGCCAGGTTTATCGTTAACAAATATTCCATCGTATTGGGGATATACAGGAAATGATAGAAACAAGCAGGTAAACAAAGAATTAAACAGGCAGTTTACGGATAATAGTTTATACGAAAGTGGAAATGGTAGTGAAATGGGAATTGGCAAAAAAATAGATAAACAGGTAAGAACTGATAAAGGAGACAAAGTAGAAAGAGGAGAACACAAGAAAATGGCCAGAAGTGAAGAAAAAAAAGTAAAAAAAAGAAAAATTAAAAATGAACATCCTGGTTCAAACGAAAACAGTACTGTTCGTGATGTTAATAACAATACAAACAGCACGAACAATACGAATGAGAATAACAATGCGGCTAATGGTAACAGTAGCAACTCTTTACTAATTAAATACGATCCACCGATACCAGGAGTCAGTTTTGATCGAATTAAAAATCGATGGGTGGCAGGATTAAGAACAGAAAACGGAAGATATATAAGAAAATATTTTTCGGTATTACGATTTGGAATGGAAGAAGCAAAATATAAAGCAATTGAATGTCGAATCAATTATGGTAGTTCTAAATGTAAAAGAAAAGGAAAAATGAATATAGATATTCAAAATGCTTTAGCGCATTGTCAGAACATAGATAAAAGTAGATTGATAAATATATTAGATGGGTAAAATTCAATAAAAATAAGATATCATCAATTGATATTAGGTTTTTCATTTAGGGGCATTTACAAATGTCTCATAATAGAAGCTTCCTAACAGACATGTAACCAAGGTACCAGATTAGTATCATTTGTTAATTTTCAAATAAAATATAAATTCTGAGTGCAATACATATATCTAAACAGATTACAAAAGAAAAAAATTTCATTTCTAAAGAAAATGAAGAAACAGGCTTTATAAACTCCTTTTATGGAAGCTGTGATTATATTTATAAGGGACGATATGCGAAATAAAATAGGGAAAAAAGATTTATGTTTGAAACGATATTTATGAATATGTGTACAGAGGATAACATGAATAATTTTGTTGTTTGTGAGTAAGATGAGTGTAACATACATAAAACATGAGAATAAATGTTATATGTATGTATGTACGTAAGTATGTATGTATCTATAGGAGTGTAACATACATAAAACATGAGAATAAATGTTCTATGTATGTATGTATTTATATGAGTGTAACATACATAAAACATGAGAATAAATGTTATATGTATGTATGTACGTATGTATGTATCTATATGAACATAACATACATAAAACATGAGAATAAATGTAATATGTATGTATCTATATCTATATATATATGTATATATATTTATATATATATCTGTATATTTATAAACATTTCCAGTAGTTATAATTACGGGAAAATAACATCAATATGATAAATGTTGATGTTTGTGATTCATTTACATATAGATAATTAAGAAAAACGAAAAAAACAACAAACAAAAAAAAAAAATATAAATAGCAGAAGGAACGACAGTGATGTAACTTCTTTTTTTTTTTTACTCAATTTTCATTTTAAAATATAGTCCTTTAGTTTTTTTTTTTTTCCATTTCCTTATTTTTTTGTATGTACATTTTGCAGCTGATCATATCCTTAATTATATCTCATTAATTGTTTTTTGTATAAATTGTTTTCGCTGTTTAGTTCTACTCATTTTTATTGTTATATTTTATTCGCTTTTAGTTATTTCGTTTTAGGTTTTCATGTTGTTTTATTGGTTTAATTTGTTTTAACGATTTTATTTGTTTCGCTTATTTTGGTTGTCCCATTTGTTCAGCTTATTTTAGGGGTTCCGTCTGTTTTATATATTTTCTTATTTATTTATATTATTATCATTATTATTATCATTATTACTATTTGTTTTTATCTGTTTTATATATTTTTTTTTTTTTTTTAGTTAGGACTCGTATAGTATTAATTTTTTTTTTTTTTTTAATTTTCTTTGCTATGATTATTTATTTTGCTATATATATATATATATGTATATATATATATATTTTGACTGTTATATTTTATTTCAATTCTTCAATATCTTTTTCTTCATCTGTGTCAAAAAAGTTGTTTTCTGTTATATATGTGATGCAACTCATGAGCTTTTGTTCGTATTCCATAATATCATCCCTCAATAGTTGATATAACAAGGGTGGTGTTTTGTGGATGTTTAAAGACTCTATTATTTTATGACATTTGCTATTATTGTTATTAGAATGAACATTTTTGTTCTGTTGTTTGAAATCATTTGTGTAATTTGTTTCTTCCGAATCTTCAAAATAATTATAATACTCTTTTCCATATATGTCTGGATAATTGTTATTTTCCATTTGGGTAAATAGCGGAACAAAAATCGACTTATTATTTTTTTTTTTGTGAACAATATGCTTTCCTATTGCTGTGCAGTAATTTTCGAAAAGCAACTCTTCTATCAAACATTTTGGTTTTTTTAATTTTTTTGATACCCGGTTGTCTGCTGTTTCCTGTTGTGTTTCATCCGAATTGGTTTGGTTCTGCCTGTTTTTTTGAAGGGGATAATTTTTTTTTCTTTCTTCAATCCACTTTTTAATTTCTTCTGGATCTTCCAAAATACTTTTATTACTATTTTCTTTTTTTACATGTCTTAACAAATGATATTCATAATCGTTCACATTGTATACTTCATTACAGTTATCTAAAGGACATTTCACATGTTCTGTTTTTTCGTGTTTTTCATACGCAGTACTTTTTATATGGATCATACAAACTTTACAGAAAACGGTTTTCTTTTTTTCTTTCATAATTTCAGTACCTTGATTTTCATTTGTTGGTGGGGCATCATATTCATCTATCTTAGAAGACTTTAGTAATTTCTCATCGTTCGACTTCGTTCTATTATTCGTTATGAATGTATTTTGTTCTCCCTGTATATTATGCTGTATCTGAGAATTAGAGTAGTTCGTATTGCTGTCCTTCTGATGGGTGTCTTTGTAATTCGTAAAATAACTCCTATGACCCTTCCTTGATTGGACTAATGAATTGCTTCGATTGTGAATTTGTTGTACAGGGTAGTTAGGTGCATTTTTATTGGAACTGTTTATTAGGCTTGTATTTCCATTTCCTAGTAGTTGTAATGATCTCTTTTCCATATCATTTCCGGATAAAAAGGAATTTGTCATTCCTTTTAAATTTTGATTTCTTTTGTTCGATTTGTTGTGCAAGTGCTTAAGGAGCATACTATTGTTCTGTATCGGGTTTCTAATTGTGTTCGCGACATTTGAATTCATAATTTTATTTTCACCACAATTGTGCATTTTCTGCACATTCATTTGTTTGTAACTTGTGGGTTGAATTGTAGGTTGAATTGTAGATTGGATTGTGGGTGGAATTCCGATTTGAATTGGGGGTGGAATTCTTGTTTGAATTCCGAGTTGAAGCCCAGGTGGAATTCCAGGTGGAATTCCGAGTTGCATTCCAGGTGGAATTCCTAGTTGCATTCCGGGTGGAATTCCGGGTTGACTTGTCAAATAATTTCGGTTCATTTGTATTGGCATCTGTTGAACTGACCTGTGTACATCATATGTATTCCCTTGAAACGTGTCTGAAAAATGCAATGGTGTATTTCCGTTTTTGCAAAGGGGAATGGTTGTTCCATTTACAGAGAGCTTGTTTTCATCCACCTGGCTACTTCGAGAAAAAGCATTATTACTTTCACCGATTTGAATATTCTGTTGTTGAAAACCGACTGAAGGTCTATAGATGATTTCTCCACTTGGTTGCACATTTCTAGTTATATCACTGTTTATGTAGGGATTACAATTTTCACCTGTGTTCATGTTCAACATGTTGTTTGTGCTAGATATAAATGAAGCATTGTAAAAAGGGGTTCCATTACCTCTATGATCATAGTGTTTACTACCAAAAGTACCGTCATTACCATTGTAGACATGTGTAATAACTCCTTCAAGTGTCCTACCATTATTATCGATATATGTATTATTTTTTGGAGGTGGAGGCACATTTAATCTATAATCAACTGACATGTTTTGATGCTGTGAATTATGATTAATGGAATTAATGCATTGTTTTGTTCTTGAGGACCCATAAAACCGATCTATATTGTTTGTGTCAGCCTTATAAAAAGGTAATGTAGTATTTCTTGAATGGAATGTTTCTGAATGCAATTCCTCCACCGGTTTCACTGTTCCAGGATGAAACCATTTTCTGTTAGCGGGAGCAGTGTTAGTAATACTACGCTTTAAACTTCTTATATTTCTACTGGAAACCGAATTATTGTAGTAGTCATTTGTGTTTCCATTGTTACAACTATTTTCATAATGACCGCTGTTCTGGCCAACTGACAAATTTTCATTTTTCGGTTTTTCCGTTGATTCATTCATGTCGTATTGTATTAGTAAACTGGAACGACTGAAATTTTTTTTCAAAAAGTTAACATTCTTAAAAAAAAAAAATATAAAATAAAATAACCTAATAAAATAAAAGAACCGTTACTAACAGAATATTTTTCAAGTGAGCTATTACAGTTGAAAGAAATTAAAAAAAAATTATATTTTTATTTTTATTTTGTTGTTTTTTTTTTTTTTTTTAATTTAAATATTTCAAATTTAAATAAAGCAGCCTCTTTTTTTTCTTTTTTTTTTATATGTAAAAATGAATTATTGCAATAAAAGATTCATTTTTCATTTATATGTTTCCTTAATAACAAGAAGAAGAAGAAGTTTTTTTTTTTTTATAAATATTTCCTATTTTCGAATTCGACAGCAGTTCATAATGATCGAATCACATGCCCAAAACTTCTTGTAATAAAAAAAATAACGGTCTCCATTTCTTATAATAGATTAACGTTGAGAAACACTGAAATTTGTTGATGTGAAATTAAAAGAAAGGAAAGAAACGAAAATGACTCTCTTTAATTGGTTGCATGGGAAAGAAGAGAAATAATGGGAATGGTTTATGTAAGCAACCATGTATAAAAGTTTCGGTTTTTTTGTTTTCAAATGTAAATTATCGACAACGGTGTAATATATATGTTGTCAAGCTTTAGTTAAAATGTGTTGTGAAATTTGTGTTGATAACATGTACACAGTTTTTGAATCTGTAAAACAAAATGAAAATGAAAAATAGGACATCCTTTTCAATTTTTTTGACATATTATTTGTAATCAAGGTGGTAATAATAAATGTCATAGAGAAAGAAATTGAAAGGGAAAAGAGAAAACATGAAAAAAGGAATTAAAAAATGAGTTAAAGTTAAAAAGTGAGTTAAAGTTAAAAAATGAATTAAAGTTAAAAAAATGAATTAAAGTTAAAAAATGAATTAAAGTTAAAAAATGAGTTAAAGTTAAAAAAATGAATTAAAGTTAAAATGAATTAAAGTTAAAAAATGAATTAAAGTTAAAAAATGAGTTAAAGTTAAAAAAATGAATTAAAGTTACAAAATGAATTAAAGTTAAAAGATAAATTAAAGTTAAAAAATGTATTAAAGTTAAAAAAGAGGTAATGGGAATTAATAAAACAAAAACACTGTCATCATAGAAAAGACAATAAGAAAAACACAGAGACAAATTAATATTTTTTTCTTTTTTTTATTTCGTTTTTTTTTTTTTATGTGCAAGTATTTTTAAGGTTAAAAAAGAATGCGTTATATCATAAAGGAATTTGAACCCCTTTTGTACATATAATTCATAAGATCCGCGTAGTACCATTTGTTTAGTACTATAAAAACTAGAAATGATAAACAGTTTCGTTTTTTTTATATAAGGAAATTGTGCAAAGGTTCGTAGATGCTTTCATTAAAAAAAATTAGGTTATCGCAACTAAAAAAAAAAAAAAAAAAATTACAAAAAAGGTATATAAAATAAAAAATTAGAAAAAAAAAAAAAATAAAGCTGAAGTATATGATTGATTTAAAGAAGAAAATTAAAAAATAGAAAACATTTTTGTATGAAAACAGTACTTTTGTTAATTTGTACAGTTCAAAAAGAAACGTCGAATGATAAAGACAATATTGTAATGTTTTAAAAATTGAATAGAAAACAAAGAAAAGAGAAGTAAAAAAAAAGAAATATATTTTATCTGTGACTTTTCTTTATTACATTTGTTAAAATATTAAAGAAAAGGTATTCGTGTACTTATAAGAAATAATTGAGGTTTTTAATTGAAACGATTTCAGTTACATCTAGTACATGTTTCCCTTGAAAGATGCATAATAAATAGTTCTCCTTCTTGTGTACATTTGTTTGCTTTGTTCTGTACTTGGTGATAAAGATGTCAAGCGTTAATGACAACTTCCTCGTTATTAATGAGGAACGGATACGGGCGAATGACGTGGATTTGAACATAAAAGAATGGAAGATGTCCGTAGATGAATGTCTGTCATTTTTTAGAGACAAGACTATAATGCCTTTATCAGATTATATTGAAAAATATGATAACGAAATAAAGAATAAAAGAGAGAAAGAGAATATTGTGATTATGTGTACCGTTGTAAATGTACCTTATCAATCCCGAAAAATTAACGATGAAAAGTTTATTTTTTGGGATGTATCCGATTTAAAAGAAACTCAGTCTCGGCTTTATCTGTCCGGGGAAGCATGTGAAGAACATGAACATGAAAAGGAAGGTGTTGTTATTGCTTTAATAAACCCTTTTATAAAAGATAAAGATCCTCAATATTATGATTCCCGAATGATGGAAATTTCTACGAAAGAAGAGATTAAGATTCTCGGTCACATAGATGGTTTAGATAAATGCAAAGGAACAACTCGAAAAGGACATCCTTGTAAAATGGTTGTGTACATTCCTCTACAGGGAAATTACTGTAAATATCATTTGAAACAAGACCGAAAGAAAAATAAAAAAAAGAAAGATGTGTCAAAAGAGAGTGCGGGAGAAACAGGCGGTACTACCGATGCGACAAAAAGTGGAGAAGGAACTCCAAAAGAAAAGAAAGAAAAAAGTCATTCGAAAAAAACCGATGCGAAAGAAAAGAAAAAAAAAGGAGGTGAAGAAAAAGAAGATTCCGATGTGAATAAAACAAAAGAATCTATTCCTGAGGGAGATGAATATTTTGATGTAGAATCTATTATAGGAAAATTCACTGCTAAAGATGTGAAAGATAAAAAGAAAAAAACGATAATGGTGAATGAGAGAATTAAAGAATTAGATGATTATGTAAAATTGCATAATACGTCCGCGAGTATAGTGGACAGCTCAGAAGTTACGACTACTGAAACTACTAAAGAAAAAGAGAAAGAGAAAGTCAAAGGACCTCCTTTGAAGACAGAAGATGTTATTGCTGCTCAGTGTCCTGAACTTTTGCATTTAATTCAGAAATCCAATTTGGGAAAGGAGCCTGAAGAAAAATTAAAAACGGAAGAAGAAATAAAACAGGAAAAGGAAAAGGAAATGTCGGTAGAAGAGAAAAGAAAGTTACGATTTGAGAAATTTGTAAACAAATTAACGGAATTATATAAATCGAAAGATCCTGAAAGTGCTGCAAAATTAGCAAAAGGATTAATATATACAACCAATAATTTTAACTTTCATTTGAGACACATTGCCGATTCTAATATATTTGAACTGTGTTATAAACTTATGGATCATAGAAGTGAAGAAGTAGCAATAGCCGCCTTAAAATTTAAAAGAAGAATTAATAAGGAATATATTGATTACTTGAAAAGAAAAAAAAGAATGGTCAGTAATAATAGCACTAACCAATCTACACCACCTTCGCAAACGAGTGAAGATGGTGAAGTAAAAACAAAAGAACCTGTACAAAATGAATAACCGTGAAATATACAGTGTTAAATAGAATATATATATAATATGTATATGACTATATTATATAAAACATATGATTGTGTTGTTTTATATATATGTATATATAAACAAACAAATCGATCGTTTATATATTTATTTATTTATTTATTTTTTTCTGTAATCCATACAATTTACAAATTACCTCAAGTGTTTAGAATTATAATATAAAATATAAGATTCATTTTTAAAATTGGAAAACTCTTTTTAATTTATATATCACCTTACATTTATACAAGCATGTACATAACGAATTGCACGTTTTCCCTTTTTTTTTTCACATGATACTGTATGGTACAACTAGTGTATAGTCCCTTTTAAAGTTTTAAAACTGTTTATTTTATACCGGTTTTCTTTTCAAACCGTTTCATTTTTAATTATGGATGTATGACTATTTGCCATTTTTTTTTTTTAAAAACCTAGTGAAGTACACTAACAACAAAACATAAATAACCTCAAATCTAGAATAAAACTATAATTTATCTCCTACTTTCTTGTAGTTTTGTTAAAAGATCCTACTGTTCCTCCTAAGTCTCAACAACTTTTAAACAAATTAATAAAATATAAAATGAAACAGGAAAGAGGAAAGAGGAAAGATGAAAGAAAGAAGATAGAAGATAGAAGAAATCGTTGTTCTATCATTTTAAGTCATTTTGAACAATATTTATAGTATGTTGTAGTTTATTATTTGAACACGTACGTACTGATATGTATATATATATGTAAATATATAAATAAATATATTTCTATACATATGACATGTTTCCTGTAAGAAAACTTAAGGTATTCCACAGAATAAAATAGTAGAGTAACCTAAAATAGTTTAACAATTTTGAATAAACTATATTTTTTTTTTTTTTTTTTTACTTTCATCAATGCAATTAGTTGTTAATGTGCATGCAAGAACAAAAAGAAATTTTATTTTATTTTTTAAAGAGTTTCATTAAGCATTTGTAATTAAGAAAAAAAAAAAAATTATATATATTTTTTAATTTAAAAAATAGAAAAACAATGTAAACAAATTGTTTCACTAACTTTTTTTAATAAGATAAATGGAATCCATTATAAACGGGTCTTGTAATTTTTTTTCTCAATGTATATAATACTGAAATAAAAATATTTCACTGGTCTATTGTTTGAATTTCACTTGTCTATTGTCTGAAATAATATATTTCGATTTCTGTCGATTGATAAGTTTCCTCTTTTTCAATTAACCTTTCCTCAATTTTTTTTTAAATTTGAATATTCACCATGGTTTTTGACATCCCCATAATATTTTCTTCTGCGTTTCCAGCAGTGTGGAAAACTGGAGTGGCTCAACTTTCGTTTGCCAAAACGGGTGGTACAGTAGCTGCGGCAAAAGGAGGTTCCGTGTTTTTAAGTAAAGTTGTCACTGGTGGAAAGAGTGCAACTCTTGCCTCTACTTCTTCCCAGTTGGATGCAATTAAACAAACAGCGCAAAAAATTATCGAAGAAATTGAACAAACCTTAGGATTATCCTTTTTATTTTATCATTTGGATGATGAAGATACTGCCGGTTATTATTTAATGAAAAAGAGAGAAGAATATGAAAATGCGCAGAAAGAAATCCAAAAAAGAAAAGAACAATGTGACGCTTTTTTCTGAAGAGACTTCCTTAAGGGATTGCATACATGATATATATGACCACAAATACACTACGTAGAAACTCATATGTTGGGACAAGATGAATTCACTCTATTAGATAATATGTAACTTTCACATAGTAATAATTGCTGCAACCACAAATATACAGAAACGCATTGTTCATTGACTTGAAAAAGGGTACGCACGCACTGCTCTTTTTAAGGAAATCTAACTATGTATCGTGTCTAGCATTGAACGTATATATATATATATAAACACATACAAACATACAACAATGCATATATTCATGCATACCCTCATTTTCATCCAAAAATCAGTTCATATGTACATTCGTATTTATAAAAATTCATACATAGATATTCAGTGATATATATATATGCGCATTCATATGTGGTGATCGTTACATTTGTGTTTAATTCGTAATCAGTTTTTTTTTTTTTTTTTTCATTTCTGAAATTGGAATTAAAATCATTTTTGTTATTCAATATTGTTGCTCAAATGTAATCAATCAGTTACGTTTTATTTTTGTTCTAGATCATTTTTCTCTTATTTTCATATGTACCAAATGCAGTGCACAGGAACCTTTGAACACTTCTGGCTCCAAAGAAATAAATTGTTGTAAACAAGTCGAAATAAAGGTTCTTTTATTTTGCATAATGCTTAATGAAACTAGTTGCATTATTTGAATAATGAAAAACAAAAAGAAAATGCAGAACAACTAAATAAACAGAAAGTACTACCATTTCCCCAAAAGGGAATAAAGTGCCCGAGATATTGAAACGAATTGGTTATACATCAGTTACACAAAACGTAAAAGATATACACACAATATTTTTTTCATATTTCAATTTATTTGAAAAAACAAAAAATAACACATGAATGTTTTTCAATTTTCGAAGACATTCAAATGACAAAGTATTATTTTAGTGAATACGAAAAATTATCACATTTTGGGTTGCGTACGAAAATTCCCAAAAAAAAAAAAAAAAAACGCGGAATTGCCTAAAATTTTTAGAATTTTTCTTTGGAAAGAAAGAGATACATTCATGTTGAGTTATGCAAACGTCCGAAATCTAACCCCTGCATTTTGAAATTAAATAGATTTTATATTTCTCATTTTATGAAAAACCAAAATGAATATGTTTTAACGGTTTTTATTTTTAATGCAAAATATTTATTCTCGACCCCCCCAAAAAAGAAAAAAAAAGAAAAAAAATATAAAAGGGACTGCATAATAATAAGTTAGAAAAAAAGAATTTTATTTTTCTTTCTAGAATGGGGAGGGAATTGTGTCATGTGTCATGCGCACTGTTGGCGTTTAAGTAAAATGAAGAGATAAAAATTAGTTACTGCATGACGGCTAGCAAAAAAAAAAAAAAAAA
>LSRZ01000134.1:0-31096 GCA_001625125.1 Haemoproteus tartakovskyi | reverse complement strand
TATATGTATATATATATATATATATATATATATATATGTGTATATATATATATATTATATATATTGTGGCATAAAAACTAACAAATAGGTTGAGAAAGAAAATATTAGGAGATATAATTGATTTCATTTACAAATTTTTTTTCAATTCAACAGAATTCATAGAGAAAAGACAACATATAAAATATATATATATATATATATATATATTTAATTTTTTGTTTTTGTTTTTTTATGTGTGTTTCCGTATCTCATTTTTCCAAATGAAGTTCAACAAATTATTTGTATATTTGTGTGTCTTGGTTTTGTTGCATTTTCTTTTACAAGAAAATGTCAGTTATGTAAGTGGTGAGGAGGAGAACGATAACAATACAAGGGCCGAAAATGTAGAAAATAATAAAGGAAACGAGGGGGAAACGGAGGTAACAGGAACTGAGGAGAGTGAAAGTAGTGAAAAGAAAGTAAGAAAAGTAACAGTAAAAGATCCTCATGTAGAAATTGAAGATAGCGAAAAACCTGTCGAAAGTATAGAAAGCCACGAATATCAAACAGAAGTAACAAGATTGATGGACATAATTGTCAACTCTTTGTATACACATAAAGAAGTATTTTTAAGAGAACTTATTTCGAATGCAGCGGATGCTTTAGAGAAGATTCGTTTCTTGTCATTATCGGATGAATCAGTATTAGGAGAACAAAAAAATTTAGAAATACGAATTTCAGCAAATCCAGAGAAGAATATTTTATCTATTCAGGATAATGGTATAGGTATGACAAAAGAGGACTTAATAAATAATTTAGGTACTATTGCAAAATCAGGAACATCGAATTTTTTAGAAGCTATATCGAAAAGTGGTGGAGATATGAGTTTAATTGGTCAATTTGGTGTAGGTTTTTATTCGGCCTTTTTAGTAGCAGATCGAGTTGTAGTATATACAAAACATAATAAAGATGAGCAATATATTTGGGAATCTACTGCTGATGCCAAGTTTTCTATTTATAAAGATCCAAGAGGAAACACTTTAAAGAGAGGAACTAGAATATCTTTACATTTAAAAGATGATGCAACGAATTTATTAAATGATAAGAAGATTGCTGAGTTAGTTACAAAATACAGTCAGTTTATTCAGTTTCCCATTTATTTATTGCAAGAACAAGTATACACAGAAGAAGTATTAGCTGATCTTGTGGACGATATGTTAAACGATCCCAATTATGATAGTGTGAAAATATTAGAATCGGATGATCCCGATAAAAAAACAAAAACCGTAGAAAAAAGAGTTCGAGATTGGCAATTGATGAATAAACAGAAACCTATATGGTTACGATCTCCTAAAGAATTGACGGAAACTGAATATAATGAATTTTACAAAGCTCTTTCTGGATTCGAAGAGGATCCTTTATATTATATTCATTTTTTCGCTGAGGGAGAAATTGAATTTAAATGTTTAATTTATATTCCTTTGAAATCATATAACATGAATGAACAATTATTTGCAAAACAGAATTTTATGAAATTATATGTAAGAAGAGTATTGGTTGCTGATGAGTTCGTTGAATTTTTACCAAGATATATGAATTTTGTGAAGGGTGTAGTAGATAGTGACGATTTGCCTTTGAATGTGTCAAGAGAGCAGTTACAACAAAGCAAAATTTTGAAAGCCATTTCGAAAAGAATTGTGAGAAAAATATTGGATGCATTCCGTAAATTATATATGGACGGGAAGAAAAATAAGGAGGCATTAAGAGCAGAGTTAGAAAAAGAAACAGATGAAGAGAAGAAAAAAGAAATTACCAAAAAATTAAATACTCCCAGTACTTATAAATTAATATATAAAGAATATAGAAGACATCTTAAGAGTGGTTGCTATGAAGATGATATGAATAGAAACAAAATTGCAAAATTACTTTTATTCAAAACCTTACAGCATCCAAAAAGTATATCGTTAGATACTTATGTAGAAAATATGAAACCTGATCAAAAATTTATTTATTATGCATCCGGAGAGAACTATGATTATTTATCAAAAATTCCTCAGTTACAAATTTTCAAGAAAAAAAATATTGACGTCCTGTTTTTAACAGAATCTATTGATGAATCTTGCATACAGAGAGTACAAGAATATGACGGAAAGAAATTTAAGTCGATCCAGAAGGGAGAAATTACGTTTGATTTAACGGAAGAAGAAAAACAAAAAGAAGAAAAAATTAAAAAAATGTATAAAGCATTAATTGATGTTATTTCAGATACTCTGAAAAACCAAATTTTCAAAGTCGAGATTTCTCAAAGATTAGTAGATGCACCTTGTGCTGTCGTTTCAACGGAATGGGGATTGTCAGGACAAATGGAGAAGCTTATGAAAGTCAATGTTGCTAATGTAGAACAGATTAAAGCTATGAGTGGTCAGAAAATTTTAGAGATCAATCCAGAACATCCTATTATGATTGATTTATTAAAAAGATCGGTAGCAGATCCTAAAGATAATGAATTAATACACAGTATTAAGGTTATGTATCAATCAGCCAAATTGGCATCTGGTTTTGATTTAGAAGATACAACTGATTTAACTCAAATTGTGTATGATCATATTAACCATAAATTAGGAGTTGACAATACTTTAACTATTGATGATTTAGATCCTACTATGTTCGAAACCAAAAAATTAGAAGACGATTTATTGGATTCTCAAAAAGATGATGAAGAAGTCCTAAATATTGACGAAGAAAAAAGTGATAGTGCGAATGAAGAAAAGGTACCCGATACCGAATCTACAAATACCAGTACAAATGAAGAACTATAAAAATAAAGGGATCGATATATGATGTATGGGTTGATTTCAAATTATAGTAATGGAATGAAATAAATAAGTTGGATGAGATGAAAATGCAGAGAATTTTAAATAAATTGGAAAAGCAAAAACTTTTGAATAAATTAGAAAAGCAAAAACTTTTGAATAAATTAGAAAAGCAAAAAATTTTGAATAAATTAGAAAAGCAAAAACTTTTGAATAAATTAGAAAAGCAAAAAATTTTGAATAAATTAGAAAAGCAAAAACTTTTGAATAAATTAGAAAAGCAGAAATTTTTGAATAAATTGGAAAAGCTAAAAAAAGCTGGAAAAAGGGAAATTAATTAAGATAAACTCATGTGAACAGTAATATATAATTTTTTATGTTCAGCATTTCGTTCATGTGAATGAAAATTCATGATACATATTGTTATGGAAATAATAATATACTTTTATACTTGATTATGAAATACGTAGTTTCATATAATGTATATCCATTTCTAAAATGGTCTGGCAACATTTATTACCTTTATATATATATATGTGTAATATATATATATATATATACATATATATATATTTTCATCTTTCTATACATATGCAGATATAGGTATGTAATGTTTTTGCGTTTTTTTTTTTTTTTTTTTTTTTTGCTACTGAGTGTCTATAAATGGTGATTTTTTTTTTTGTTTTTTTGAAATTCTTACAATATTTTTTTATGTTCTATGCGTTCTAAAAATTTCCTTTCCCGTTTTCTTTGTGGCTTTCATTATAACGTTTATATGTGTAACATAAAAAATAAATGTTTTAAAGCAACATTAAGAAATTGAAACAAGTTACAAAATTAAGGGAACATTTAACAGTTATTAAGATATAGAGGAATTGGTCATATATATATACATAAAATAATAGAAAACATATGGGTCCGAACTAGCATTTAATCTTTTTTTTGTTGTTGTTGATCTTTTAATTTTTATTATTCTTTTATTCTTTATTATTCTTTTATTCTTTATTATTCTTTAATTCTTTATTATTCTTTTATTCTTTATTATTCTGTTATTCTTTATTCTTTATTATTCTTTTATTCTTTATTATTCCGTTTTTCTTTTTTCCTTTTCTTTCTCTATTATTTTCTATTTTTAAATTGCATTTACTATAGATCCCATTGATAACTGGCAAAATGTATTTCGTGAGAAATCATTTCAGTTCGGAAAATAACCAACTTAATAAACTGCTTAACCGAACATATAATTAAAATAAGCTTATATACGTTATTACTTCCTTCTTCTTATACTTTTTCTTTTGGTACTTTACAAAGAAACCAAAATTAAAGAACATTATCTGACGATATGGTTATAGAAATTACAAAAAAGTGGTTTATGCATTAATTTAATCTTTTACACAAAAAAGACTCTTGGACACACTCTTTCAAATAAATAAAAATGTAACTCTAAAAATGTATACATGAATACTGTGAGATTTTTTCTTTTTTAAATATGTGACACATTATGTTTTTATTGCTTCATTGACAACTTATGTGTTGCACGTTTGTTATTTTTGACTTATATAAGTATTTTTTTTGTATTCACATATTTTATATTGCTTTAGAGCAAATATTTTTTTTTTTTGTTTAAGTTTCGAACACATATACGCATGTGTATATATTTATATATATATATATATATTTTTTTTTTTTTTTTTTTTAATTTTTGATTTATATACATAATATTGAGTATTGAACCACAAACGTGTTATAAAATTCATTATTTCATTTTTTATCTGTTTTAATTCCTTTGTTGTATTGATCCTTTTTTATTTTCTTTTTCTTTCTGTTTTGTTCTTTTTCTTGCTTCTTTTTAGTCACAATATTTTAAATGATGAACAAATAGTAAAGGCGATGCTTTTCATTTTTTTTTTTTCTTTTTTAAATAAAAAAATGAAAAAGCGATGAGCGTCAACAAAGTGAGTAGTTTTCAATCTGATAAAATACGTTAACCAAAAAGAAGCAAAACAAAAACAAAAAAATTAATTATTTAAATAAAAAAAGAAAAGAAAAGAAAAGAAAAAAAAAACAAAAACAAATATGTTTTTAGATAGATGTGTAAATAAATATAACTAAATAAATATACCTAAATAAATGTCAACAACAAAATTAAGTAAGGTTTGTTACAAATACGAAACTACTTTTTCCTTTTTTTTTTTTATAACTTTCGTATATAACTTTCGCATAAAAAGAAATAATGTTCATATATATTTTTTTATATTTAACACACAATGGTATTATCGTTTGATTAACATAAAATATGTTCCTTTAAAATAAAAAAAATTGATTCACCGGACAAATCCATCATTATTGTTCTGTTTTACATAATTCCATATTACTACAATTTTAGTACCATAGTAATTCAATTTTGTGTGCTGTCTCTAACAGTAGTAATGATAGTAGCAGTTACAATTACATTTTCCTTTTTAGTAACAGTGATTTTGATAGTTGTAGTTGGAACATAAACAAGGATTTCAGAAATGCAACCAATCATTTGAGTGTTTAAAACAAAATGAACACAACTATTTTTGTAAATGTCGATTTGATTTGAAAGCATTTTAAGACTGCGATAAAAGTGGATTAATGTACAAATGAAAAAAAAGAGTAAAAACGGTATAGTAAAAGGATATAGTAAAAGAAAGGGAAGGAAACTAATACGGAAATAAAAATGAAAAATATATTCTAAAAGCATTTTCTAAAAATTCTGTAAAAGAAAATAATTTCATATATATATATGTTTTATCGTTTATATGAAAAAAAATAAATATATATATATACAAATAAATAAACCTTTTTATTTGTTTCTCATTTTATTCCATCTGATTTACATTATGCTAATCTTTGGAACCTTTATAGAATTCGATTCTTTATATCATAATTTTTTCCTTATATAATAACTGATGCGGAGACAAAACAGAAAATAAGAAAAAAACTAATCAAATAAAAAAACAGAACTAACATAGAAAAAAAAAAAAAAGAGGGGAATATATAAATATATAAATATATAAATAAGGTTTCTTTTTTTTTTTCCTTTTTATAATTATAGGAATTTCATAAATTAAAAAACATAGTAGGAACTTAATCCATTCAAAAACAAAATATATATAATTAAGAATACATAAAGTTAGAAAGAACAAAAGAAAACAACGGGAAACAAAATTATTAGCAGTAAAACAATTTCATATTTTGGAATTAAAAAATAAAAATAGAAACAAATAGATATATGTTTTTAAATTTTTTTTTTTTAATTTTACTTTTTTTTTAAAAAACAAAGAAAATATGTACACCCAAAATAACCCCATTATGATTCTAAGCCTCCATTGATTAATTTTTTTTACGCTTTCCATTTTGTTATTTTTTTTTCATTTAAATGTATTCTTTATATTTTTCATTTTTAAAACAACGCAATTTTCATCTTGTACGAAAGGTTTAAATTCATTAAAGAAGAGGGACAAATGTGCACAAATATAAAAATAGAACATGTGATGTTCATATATTAGCAAAAAAGTGATTATCTGCATTATGAACTTTCTAATATATACCAGTAGTAATAAATTTGTTTGAAACAAATGCAGAAAGGAAACTTAAAAAAAAAAAAGTAGTTATATATATATTTTTTTTTTTTTATAATGCATTAAATGAATAAAAATTCCCTACCTCTATTTTTATATGAAATAACTGACCGACTTAATTATTTATTCAACTATCTATCCATTCATCCACTCTTTCACTCACTCATTTATCCATTTATTGATCAATTTCTGTATTCTCTGTTCATCGAATTTTTTTATGTTTCGCTAGGCTAGTTGCCTTTAATCTGCAAAAATAAAAAAAGAAATTAAAGGTTGTATTAAAACAGAGGTCATAAGAAATGATGGAAAGTAATTTATTAAATGATAGGCCCCTTTTAAAATCCGAGAATCAGAAGAGTACAGGGTGTTGTGGATGTGACTACTTGAAGTGTGGTAAAAATAAGTTTTTGAATGGCATATCAAAAGTACAGTTATATAAATTAATAGCAAGAGCTTCGATATCATTATTGAGTTTTATATTAATTGCTATATTTATTCGAATTAATAATAGGAATAACAGTTTTGAATTTTCTACGATGGTTTTAAATGAAGACACTTTAAAATTATTTGACAGTTTAGGATTTCCAGAAAACAGTAAAAATATCGTTTATAGAAAATTAGAAGAGTGGGGATTTCAGATAAAGGACATTGCTGATGAAGAGTTGAATGAAAACTATAAAGAAGGAGATGATTTAACACAATATAAATATTCTGTAAAGACGTATAAACCTATATTATTTTCTTATCATGATACCGAAAAAAATAATTTGTTAGAGAAAAATGTTCTTCTTTATGAATTTTTAAAAATTTTAAAAAAAAAAAAATCACTACTTTTTTTGATTTTTTAAATACTTTTGTCATTTTACAAGATTTAACTTGTTTGCCAGTAAATTTAAAGGGAATTTATATTAACAACAAGTTTTTCATGCCCAATAATGAAAATGAGATAATATTAAGTGATGTCAATTTTAAGAAAAATTTAATAAATGAGGCTCCGTTTTTATACTTAACAAGTCATGGGGGCATGACAAAAAATGCAATTCATAATATTTGTAAATTTTCAAGAGATGGATATTTTTTAGGTTCTGTTTTATTACCTTTTGAAGAAGATGGGAAATTTTTTAATAGTATTAGTTTAAGAGGATTATTATTGCGTGATCAATATATATATGTAGTAGATTCGTATAAAAAGAATTCGAAGATTTTTCAATTTTCTGATAGTATACCTGAATTAGGAAACAGACGTCAATATATAACTACTGTAATTTCACAAAATGAAACTACGAACCCACTTATGATACATCCTTATGGAATACAATTTCATAAAGACTATTTTTATGTCAGTGCTCAGAATACAAGTAGTCTTTTAAGATATGAAACGGAAAGTGGTAAAAATGGTCCTTCTGTAAAAAACTTACAAGAACAGAACATGTCTGGTTTAGTTGTAAAACTAAATTCTAATGAAGAAATCCGTGGATTTGATTTTGATGAATTTGATAAATGCTATGTAGCCAATAAACAGACTGGTGTACAAGTGTATGATGAGAAATTTAATTTAATAAAAACGATTCCTGTTTTTTCTCCCATATCTATTTTTTATAATAATAAAAATAATCATATTTTAGTAGGAAGTTCGAAAACACATGATATAAAAGAATATGATGTTCATAATTTTGAACTTATAAAATCAATCAAACATCCTTTACTAAGACATGTAGCTGGTATTAGTGTGTTGGGTGATTCTATTTTTGTCGTTTCTCAAAAGAAAAATAAACTTTTAGAATTTTCTCTTTCTAATGGGTTGTTAAAAAACACAATTGTGGATGACTTAAGTGATATAGGGGAACGTGTTACTTTATCTGAAACATAAAAAATAGAGGATTTTTTTATATACTATAATAGGATGTTTTATTGTAGTCATATAATTTCTCATTCATTTTTATTTCATTTTTCGTTCTTTTAAATTTGACTTACTGATTGATTTCAGTTATTCATATTTTTTTTTATATTTTATTTTAGTTTTGAAAATATGCAGCTAGTTTTTGCTGTTTCTCTCTTCTCTTTATCCTTTTCATATTTTTCAAATTTATCATGTTTTTCATGGTTCTCTTGTTTTTCAATTCTTTTGTTTATGATCTTTAATTTCTATTCATGCTTTTCAACTTTTTTTCTTTTTGTTTTATTTTGTACGGATTTTTTATGAGTCGTTTTTATATTCTTCTCATTGCGATATAGGATGAAAATGTTTTCACAATTTGCTAAAAGATTTTTTAATCGACTTGAATATAATCGAATTGAACTAAATTTATTTAATTGAACTGGAATTCATTTTTGCCTTTTATTTTATTTTTTTGTTTTTTTCTTTTTTTTTTGTATAAAATATAAAATCTAAAATAACATCATACGTGAGCATTTTATTTTGATATTGTTCTTTTTTTTTTATTTTCCTTTTTTTGCATAAAATATAAAATAACATCATACATGAGCCTTTTATTTTGATATTGTTCTGTTTTTTGTTTTGTATTGAATATATTTTACCTCTTCATTGGTTCCGATTTGACGTAACTAATATTGGTATTGGACAATAATAGACAACACTTTTCGAAGTAAAAATTTTTTTTATTCTCTTACAAGTGTAGAAAATTCGCATGAATGGTTTTTATTCATTCGTTTTTTATTTCTTATACAACTGTTATTCATTCATTATTTTTGAAAACTGATAGCTTTTGTCAACCTGATTTCGATTTATTCTGTTTTCAAACGCTAACGTTAACGCAAATACAAACATAAACATAAATAAAAGGAACAGGTAAGAAGGAAATGGCAAATGAAATGTGCACAACATTTATTGAAGTTCCTATCTAAGAAGGTGTGTAAAAAGGAATAACAGCCCATAAAATTGATGAAAATGGTTTTGTTGTTTTGCTAGTTTTTTATTTAACTGATTATGTAATATTATGTTGTGATAAAATAAATATATGTAAAGAATTACAAAGAAAAAAATGATATAAACATATTTTGAGATCGAGAAAATGAAAAATCTGAATGCCAATAATACTATTATCCCCTTATTGTCTTTTAGTATAAGCCATGTAAGAGTATTTTTTTTTTTTGGTTTTTTGTCCACACATTTGATATAACATATATAGTGTATTGTATATTTTATTAATATGGATTATATGAAACATAATAATAAAAATAGATCGAAATATATCAAAATATTGGGCTTAAAAAATGCACCGAAAAAACCGAAAGAAGTATCATGAAGTTAAGTGTCTTATTGTTTTTTGTGTTCGAATTTGTGAACTGTAAAAAATCTCAAGTGATGTTGCAAAAGTACTATATCAACAACACTAGTAGTATATTAAAATCAAATATAAGAAAAGTGTTAAAAGGAGAAATAGCATATGTGGTTGCACAGTATGATTTTTTTCAAAACCACAACAAGAATAGAAGATTTTATTGTCTGAGAAGTACCCCAAGAGATAAGTTTTATAACATTGAGAAAGATGGATTACATTCTTCTACTGCTCCTCCTTATTTGCTTAAATTTGAAAATTGTAATGACATATTAACTTACACTAATGAAATTGACGATGACTGTTTTGGTCAAATAAAAAACTTGGCAAAACTGCCAATTGTTAAAGGACACGTAACTATACTACCAGATGTACATTTGGGAAAAGGGATCATTATAGGTTCTGTTTTTTTGACAGAAGATTTCATTATTCCTAATGGAGTGGGAGTAGATATTGGGTGTGGAGTTTTATGTGCCCAAATTAAAAACTTAAAAAAAAAGAATTTAAATGATTATATTATAAATAATATATATAATAAAATTAAAAAAAGAGTTCCTTTAAGTTTCGATTTTCATGAAAAAGAAATTTATAATTCAAAGTCTTTTTTTTCTAATTTGATAAATCAATATGGTAGTAATAATATCAAAAATTTGATTCAAGAAAGACACTTAAAACAATTGGGGTCCTTAGGTGGGGGAAATCATTTTATCGAAATTGTTTTTGATGCCTCGGACGAATTGAAAGGAAGAGAACAAAATAAGAACAGAACAAATGAGCGTATTCAAAATACCGACATAGATAAAAATAAAAGAGAGGGTTTTGAAGAATCTGACATTTATATTTTGATTCATTCCGGAAGTCGAAACTTAGGAAAAACGGTTGCTGAATATTATGATTCTTTAGCGAGTAAAGAAAGTAACATGAAAAAAAATGATCTGGCATATTTAAATTTACAGAATCAAAATGGAAAAGATTATTTAATGGATATGAGAGTATGTCTTGAATATGCGAAACAGAATCGAATATACATGATGAAAATAATTGAAACTATAATTTTTGAAGAAGTAAAATGTACATTAGATTGGAAAAATGCAATTAATATTCATCATAATTTTTGTAATTTTGAAAAAGTAACATTTTTTGATAAAAATGAGAATAAAGTAAAAAGCAAATTTATGTACGTAACCAGAAAAGGTTCAACCTCTTCAAAAAAGGGAGAACTAGGGATAATCCCTGGAAATATGAAAGTAGGTTCCTATATTGTAAAAGGGAAAGGGAACAAGTTGTCTTACAATTCTTGTTCTCATGGTTGTGGTAGATTATTAAGTAGAACAAAAGCAAAACAACTTATTAATCAAAGTGATTTTGTAAATTCTATGAAAGGTATCAAATGTGACACAAATAAAAAAATTAGAGATGAAGCTCCACAAGCATATAAAGATCTAGACCAAGTGTTGAAAAATCAAGAAACGCTTATAGATATAGTAAAACGACTTTTACCAATAATCAATATAAAAGGGTTTTAAAACAACATAAAATAATTAAATAAGTGATTATATATATAAATACATATATAAATAAATATATAAATACATATATATAATAAATATATAAATAAATTTGTACTTTTTTCTCAGACCACATTTCTTCATTTATTTTTAAATATAAAATTTGATTTATTCTGATGTGGATTGTTCTGTGTCTTGTTATATGAATATAATATATAAAACTTTGCAGAATTGTACCAAAATGTGTCTATTCCTTTGTTATTAAATTACTTAAAAAAATACACATTTCAGAACATAATATATATGTTAAATGCACACCAAAGTAATTCTTAAGATGATTTTTACAACGATTTTTACAACGATTTTTACAACGAATTTTACAACGATATTTACAACGATGTTTACAATGATTTTTATAATAATATTTACAATAATTTTTACAATGATTTTTAAAATAGCTTTTGAAGCAATTGTAAAGCGATTTAAAAATATTCACATTAAAATGGATGTCTATTCCATTGATTGACATCTTTTTTTTTATTTAAAAATTTGAAAGGGTTTTTTTCAGGTACATACCTATATTTATAATTTTCATACCATTCTGAGTGTGTATAAGAAACTGGAAGTAATTCATCTTTGTCATCTGTGATAGCTGTCTGTTTCTTTAACCAGTTATCAAAAATATGAACTCCTTCATCCCAATCATATTTATATTGGAATTTTTTTTTTGTGTGTTCTTTTGTAATGGTGTCTTTTTTTTTGTACTTATCGCTTAAAGAATAGAATTGTTTAAAATCTTTGTCAAAATCATAATAATCGTCATATATGCCAACACCAATGTACACATTTCCAGCTGGTCCTAAAATAATATAATCTTTGTTATTTTCCACTTTTTTTAGATTTTCTTCTGTTTTTAATAAGAGTTTACAAAAGTTAAGAGACGATGTTACATACTCAGCCGATTCTTTATAAAAAGGCGCCGTATGTACATAATTATATTCACTGAACGCAAAAAAGAATATTTGAACAGGTAAATAAGAACCTGGTCTCATTACCAATTTGATAGAACAGTATCCATCGACTGAATTATTCATTCCATCTGGATAAAACCAAATTTGTAAGGAATCAAATCCTCCTAAATTGAAAAGTTCGGATTTTATCGGTTTTCCTAATCGTTTCGTATATTGTTTACATAAAAGTGGAATAAAATTAATAGGCCAAATAAAATTCATTCCTACTGATATGTTTGCTGGATATGTTTCTGCGGATCCTATAAATTGTGGATCAAAATAACAATTTTGTACTTTTTCTAAATTTCCAAAACCAGCATTATAATTAGTTCTTTGATAATAATTATTCGAATAATAATTTTCTTTTATTTTTTCTTGATCAGTAGAATCGAGCAGATCTTTAACAGTGTCATCATAATATTTCCAATTGCCTCTTTTAATATCTTTATTTTCGGTGTTATCCATATTCCATCTTTTTTTTTGTTTAATACCACTATCTCTTTTTTTTTGTTCTTCTCTTTTTCTTCCTGTTCTTAAATGAATATTATTTGGGTTTATATAACTGGGGTGTTCTGAATTTCCTTTTTCATTTCGTGTTTCCAATTCTTTTAAATTGTTTCCATAATTACAATAAATATAACCTGGATAATTTCGATCAAAAAGAATTTCTCCCATGTATGTTTCCATATAATAATGCTTTCCTACTTTCTTGTATTTTTCAATTCGATTATCAATAGTTTTCTGTAAACGCTTTTTCGTTTTTGCTTCTTGTGCTTCCTGTTGTTCTTTCTGTTTCAAAAGAAGTCTCACATCTCTTTCAAATTGCGTCATTGGTTCATTGCCTTCTTTTTCTTTTTCATTTTCTTTATCTTTTTCATTTTTTGTGTCCGTCCCTATTTGTATCTCTGTTTTTGTTGTTTCCATGTGTTCATGGTCTTTCTGGACTCCTCTGACCACTTCATTATATTCCTCATTTGAAAATTCCGTTGCAATTTTTGGACTTATTGTTTTTTTTCTAGTGTCGGCAAATCCTTCGAAGTCTTTTCCATCAATCATTAAAATTGGTAGTCCTTTAAATAGCGGTGTATTGGTGTCGAATTTTTCTTGTTCGTCTAATGTTTGATCTTTGCTATCTTTTTTTGTGTCTTTTTTTTCCTGCATTTTTTTCCGTTCCATTTCACGTGCCTTTTCTTCATTATACTCTTTAAGTTCTGTATACAAATCTTCATTTATATCTTTTAGATTTTTAATTTTATCTAAATCTAAATATCCTTCCTTTTCTCGTTCTTTTTCTCCTTCCTTCTGTTTTGTCTCACTCGGAAACAGATCTTTAAATTTTTTCAAATTAAAAACATTAGTTGTTGCCCATATTTGTATTCCTTCGTGTTTCTTTTCTATATATTTTTGTTTATCTTGACATTTTTTTATTTTCAACAGTTTGTATATAAATGTCGCTTTTTTTATTTTTCCTTTTTTTCCTTTTTTTGAAATAATAATTAATTTGTTGAATGTTGATGTTGATGTTGGTGTTGATGCTGATGTTTGTACATTTTTATAATTTTTCTTAAAATAATATGTATTCCTGATATCTCTATTAGTTATTTTAACTACAGCAGAGGTGAAACCTGTGAAAAGTGTGGAAACCCAAATGACAACTATAGTGATTAAAAGCTTTAGGTGTGGTTGCATCATTACTTTTTTTTTTTTTCAATAGAATGTTATTTCAACTTTGTTATTACTTTCATCAACCTTCAGGAACTTCATTTTGTTGTTTGTTTTTAGTAGAGTGGTTCTTTTACTTATTCCATTGTGTCTTTGCTAACACAACACATACATCATACTTTAGTGTATTATTTTTTTTATTTCTTTCTTTCTTAGTTTATATACATATATAATATATGTATATAAACTATATCAGATATAAATCAAAATAGACATAACCGTTATAAACATAAGCCTTTGTTTATTCAGTTTCTACTTTTTTTTTTTTGTTTCTTACAAACGCAACTCAAGTGTAGATATTTCATTCCCCTTTTATTTTTCCATTTTATGATAACGAATCCCCCGCCAAAAAAAAATGAAGTGAAATAAAAATAATAGTACTGTTTATTGATTTACCATATTCAACTAAACCAGTTTTTTATTTTTCTTTTGTTCATTCTAAAGGTAAGCAAGAAAATAAAAGTCTCACAAAAAAAATAAGTTCATGAAATTTACTAACAAAAATTTGAAATAAATCAATATTAGCCTTTAATTTAATAATGATACAAAAATGCACAAAAGGCTTAATTGGTTGCGGTGCATCATTTACATACAAAATAAAAAAAAATATAAAATAAAAACAACAGAATAAAACAGAACACTAAAAAACAAAAAAAATAAAAAGAAAATAAAAAGAACAGAATAATACAGAACATTAAAAAACAAAAAAAAATAAAATAATAAAATGAAAAATAAGTAACTATTTACAGATATACAATACTAATTTATTTTTTTGTGTTTCATTTGCTATCTCCTAATTAAATTAAACTATTTCATGAATCCTTAAAAGAAGGATTTTATTTACACCTATCTAACAAAACTAAATAGAAGTATTCATTTTTTTTTTTTATTTTGAAGAAGGTCAATTTCTTTATTTCTTTCTTTAAGATCTTTTATAATACTGGCCACTTTACTTGGTCTGAATTGTAGAATAAGGAAATTAATTATAATGAAAAAATGATGAAATACTTCATAAAATAAAATAAGTAACAAATTACTGTAAATGATATGAAATGAAATGATACTTTCAGAACAAACTGGAGTTTAATTTCTTTTATTATATATATATATATACATATATATACATATACATGTAAGTGTGTGTGTTTTTTAATTACCTGCCGTAAACTACTTTATATTTTAAAATTTCAACAGCGCCTTCATTCATGCTATAATCCTTTTTTACATATTTTCCTAATGTGAAACATACTAATGTTTTTTCTATTTTTCGTACTTTTGAAAAATATGCAGCTATATTTGCAGCATATTTTATATCGTCATCAATTTCTATACTATCTAAATTGGTATCAGCGGTAATAAAACTTCCATTAATTTTTTTATTTCTCAAAATAACGTGACCTCCTGGATGTTCATGTACATGAAACCACAGATCATTAAATTTTAGAATTTGGGTTGATATTTTTTCATTTTGTTTACTATTTTTTCCTATTATTAAAAAAGGAGATGATAAATCTGCTTCATTAATTCTCATAACTAAAGATCCTTTAAATATATTTTGTGCCGTTTTTACAGCTTTAGGTTTTACCATTTTTATTTTGGTGTCGAATATTTCATCTTTTTGTTTTTGTTGTTCCATTTTTTTTACATATTTTTTTCGATTATCTTCAAAAGGATTGCACTTTAATTCTTGTTCAATTAACTGTAAAGCATCAAACGTTTTTTTGTCAACCCAATCTTTCATTTTCGATATATTATGATTAAAAACCGTAAGTTTGTTTAAATGCTCATGAAGCCAATACACTTTTTCTGTAATTTCTTTACTGTTACTGTATTGTTCCATTATTTCATAATATATGGGAAGTTTCTTATTGATATAATTTTTTGAGAAATTCAATATTGTGTAGAATCGATTAACAGGAAGTACATCGACATAAGAATAATATACCATTTCAATAACAGTGTCAAACTTCACTTCGTTTCTAGGATGCTTTACTTCTTTAACATCTGTTGTTTTCTCTGTTTTTACAATATCCTTTGTTTCTGTTTTTATATCATCCTTAATCCCTGATTTTATTTCTTCACTTTTTCCAATATTCCCTTCTGCACTATTTTCAATATTCACTTCTTCATTTTTTCCAATATTCACTTCTCCATTTATTTGTTTCGCTACGTTATTCATCTTTTCTACTGCTTCCGATTCCATCCCATTTTTCTTTTTTTCCAATCCCAATTCCTTTGTGACATGGGTCGGAGTAATTTTATCTAATTTCAATAACTTTACTGAAGTGTATACATTAGAATTGTAATCGTAATGAGGATAAAACAAGATATGTTTACTTGGCTCTTTAAGAATTAAAAATCGAATCCATTTAATATAAGTATTATTAAAAAAATCGAGTAAGGTACTTTTATCTAGTTGTTCAAATGTTACATCAACAGGGATACGTAAAAAATTAAAAAACTGAAGTAATAAATTGTAACTAATTCCTTCATACATTTGCATCATTGAAGTGATGAATTTTTGATCTTTTCTTGATTTAAATGAATTTAAAAAAGATGAAAAAAATTCGTAATGATTTGGAATCGCTTTACATTCCTCTTCATTTGGAAAAAAATATGTGTGTCCTTCTTTAAAAGATTTGTCAATTACTTTTTGTGCTATGTAATTATATGGAGAAACTATAATTTCATTATTTGCCTTATTTAAGACAAAAGATGCACATGAATTATAATGCAAATCAAACAATAAAGTTACTTTTTTACGTGTATCATAATAGTTTCTATTAATATTCTCGTTCTTATTCTCGTTCTTATTCTCGTTCTTATTCTCATTCTTATTCTCGTTCTTAGTTCCATCTCCATCTTCATCCCTGTGACTAATACTGTGATTATTACTACCATCGATTATACCATCATTTTTACCACTGTATCTGTCATTATAATCCTTATTTTTGTTATCATCAAAACTAGTACTTGTTGTGATATCATTTTCCAAAGATAATATATGTTCAATATTTTCTAGATCTTCTATATTTTCATTTTTTTTATTTTTTAAAACAAAATCAATACACAAAATTTTTATAAAACTTCTTTTCATATACACATTAGAAATGACAGAATATTTTAATAGAGGATTTAACTTTTGTGCATAATCATCATCAATACATCGATTAAATAGTTTTCTTATTTGAAGTCCTAAAGATATTACTGGATTTTTTTCGTCATAACAAATATACAAAAAATAGTTTTTTTCTTTTATCTCTTTAGTTTCATTTTCTTTTTCATTTTTTGTTTCATTTTCATTTTTTGTTTCATTTTCATTTTCAGTTTCTCTTAAAGGTATAACTTCCGTTTTTGTCAAATGTAACACAATCGTCTTTTCATCTACTTGTGTTATATGTTCTACTATTGAACCGCATAATAATACATTAAGTTCTGAAGCTAATAAATGTAAAGTAGTATAGTCCATTAATTGAATCTTTTTCTCTTCTCCTTTATTTACAGGTTTTATTTTGTTAAAACAATTTTTTGAATTCTTAATTGCTTCTGCCTTTTTTTCTAAAATGGATACATACCACTTATCACCTCCATTTTTATTTGAACTGATGTAATCAAAAGTGGCCTTAGTAGTAATTCCATGTTGGTGATTTATTTTTGTGTAAAAAACAAAATTATTATTTTGTATTTTTTGAAATGGATTCTTCTCTTTATATTTCCATTTCTGCAAATTTAAAAAGTTAAGAGTCTGATTTTCTCTTCTTATTCTTTTCTGAAATACAGTCCATTTTTTCATTAGAAAAAAGAAGAAAAAAAATAAAGTAAAGAAACTTCTAGTTTTCCTTGAGAACATCAGAAAAAGTACATTTTTAAAAAGTACTCCCTTTTTAATGAATTAATTAATTTATTAATTAATTAATGCCAACAAAGGAAACGAGAAAATACATAAATTTATGCTAAGGAAAAAGAATTTGTAAGTTATGTTTCCACTTATAGTTTAATTTATCTTCTCCTTTCATTTATGTTTTAAATATTATCTCCAGTGCACAAGTTCATATTCAAGTTCGTACTTCACCTTGTTCTTCACTTTCACCTTTACTTTCACCTTTACCTTCACCTTCACCCTCGTTCTGCTTTCTGTCTTTTTCTTTGTCTTTGTTTCTGGTTCTGGTTCTGGTTCTGATTCTGAGTCTGATTCTCGTTCTGATTCTTAGTACTAACACTTTTCTTCATCCACTTGAATAAAGCCATGACCATGTAATGTGAATTAATAGGGACACAAAACAAATGATTTTTATAAACAGTGTTACAAAAAGAAAATACAGAAAAGCAGTAAGAAAATAATAAAACAATACAACAATACAATATATCAACGCAGAAACATCTAAAAAAACTAAACAACTAACGTGAGCCACTAAACAATGCAGGTGAGACAAGTAGACTTTGCAAAAGAATCAACTAGAAAAACTATTGCATATATACATATTATAATATATATATATATATATATATATACATATAATACAGTGTTAGCTTGAGAAATCACCACTTTTTTATTTTTACTAATATATTCAAATTTCTAAATTCCGAAAAAAAAAAAAAAAAAAAAATGAGCATTTTTGCATTATTCATCAAAATAACAGTTTTCCCTTTTTCATGAATAAAAAAATTTAAGAGAACATAAAAACGAAAATATAAATACAAAAATATTTATCCTCGTAATGCAGCTAGTATATTTTTTTAAAACATATTTGTGTAACAAAAATACCAAACAAATTAATTCTTTGAAAAAAGAAATACCTTAGACAATTTATTTTTCCTTTTCTCTTTAATTTTGTTTTTTTTTTGTTTTGTTTTTTTTCTTTTCATTGGAATGTGTACAAAAAGAAACAACACACAAAGGATTGAAAAGAAGTAAAATGAAAATGAGAATAAATGAACAGATATAAAAAACATTTTTGGTATTTTCCTTCTGTTTCAATTTTCATCATAACAGAATTTTATACTTTTGTTTTTCTGGCACTGTATTTACAACACATTTGCCGTCATATGATATAGATGCAAAAACCCAAGCATCAGTATTACTCCAGCTACCTTGTAAAACTGAATCTTCATGGTCTTTATATTTTTTTATCAAATGATAGGTGGCCTTTTTCTCTTGTAAATTAAAATTTTTTCCATATTCTATTTTATGTAATTTGACTGAAAAATCGGTACTAGTAGTTAGTAACAATTCGTCATGAAAATTATTAAAATTAATAGAAGTAATCCAGTGGGAATGTGTATTTATTGAAAAGAATGAATTTTTCAAAAATCGTAGATCCCACAATTTTATATAACCATCATTTGATGAAGTAGCAATAATATTGGGAATATTGGGATTAAAATCTATTGCTGATAATTTCGATTTATGATTTGTATATGTAGAAAAAATATTTTTATTACTTTTCAAATCATATCCATATATATAAATATCACTTATCAAAGTTAAAACATTAGGATGGTGTGGATCTAATACACCGTAATTTAATTCAGCGTTTACATTTTTTGATTGAATAAAATGTATATCATTTTTGTTTTTTTCAAAAAGATTGTAACTGTGTTGATCTATTACTACTATTTTGTTTATAACCTTTTCACAATTATCTGTTGCAATTTTTTTAATATCATTATAATCTTTATCACTCTTTAATTCACATACTTTTACCATTTGATTTCTTCCTTTTTTTTCCTCATCATCAATAGCAATATTATTATTATTATCATTATTATTATTATTATCATTATTATTATCATCATTATTATTATTACTTTTTGTTTTCTTTATTTCTATTTCTTTTTGTCTATCATTTTCGTCTTTATTTATCTCATTATCAGTATACTGTTCTTTTTCTTCTTTCTCTTTTTCAACTTCAGTTTCTATATCCGTGTTTGTGTCAACATCGGAATCTTCTCCTAAATTATTTAGTTGTCCTATCCACACAAAACAACTATCTTTTGACATTCGTTGTTTCAAGTGGGTACTAGTTCCATTGTGATTAAAACTAGGTTCTTGTTGTTTGATCTCATTGTGATTAATTCCAGTTCCGTTCAAAACTTCTTTTTCATTTAAAACAGTTGTATTGTTTCCAGCAGTACATAACATAAGATGTTTTTTTTTTTGATCATCAGCAAAAGAATCTATACAAATCATTTGCTTAATTTGTCCCTTCCCTTTAAATATATTAACATTCCGAACATTACATGTTTGATCGTTATACTCAATTAAATGTACTTCATTGTCAACAAAAGGTACATTAGAACTTATAAGAAAATAATGAAGATTGTATTGGTCTGTTAATATATTACCATTTGTATTACTGAGACATTTCGCTTTTGTCTGCAAACTATAGGTATTTTGAAGACATTTGTTCGAATACATTTCTGTCCTCCTTAATTCCTATTACTTTTCTTTTATTCTTCTTCTTCTTAAACATATATTATCTTATTATTATAACTAGAAAAACAGTCACTATCAGAAAAACATTATCATCATATGGATTTTTTATGTGTTTGTTTTTTTTTCTTTTTTTTTTTTTTTTGATGAGCCTACACATTTTTAAATAAAAATCATTTGTATTTGCATATTTATAAAGTTAAAGGAAAAAGCATAATTAAGAATGTTCTTTTCTTTTAGAATTCTGCATTTATGAATTCTTACAAAATATATGTTATTCCATTTGTTTTCTTTTTGTTCTATTATTTTTTCTTTTTTCTCTTTTTTTTTCATTTATATATCCATATATTACAAGTAGCTGCAATAACAGCATGCTAGTTGTTAAGAGTTGGTAGTTGCATTGGTCTGAACTTTTACCATAGAGACTAGTTTAAAAGTAAATACTTAATTTTTTAAAATATTTTGAGAGTATTGTATCATTTTTTAACAATATGCAGAAATGTTAATATGTTTAAAAATGTTTTAATATAAAAATAAGAGCTCAGATGTAACGATCAATCTGAATATTAAAGACGTATTATTGTAAACTATCAAGTTTTAAAAAAAAAAAAAAAAAAAAAACGGGAAAAATAGTGTAAAAATGAATAAGTAGAAAAAATGAACGTTAAAAAAAAAAATACACACATACATACATATATATAGAAAATGTTCATTTTTGATACAGATTTTTCCAGTTATTTTTCAAAGTATCTATATCATTAGTGGGTTCAAACATTTGAGACCATCGACTTTTTTTTTTTTCTTTTTTCTTCTTTGATGTTCTTCCGCCTTTTCCATTTTTGGAAATTGCATCATCAGATATAATATCACTTTCTTTTCCTTCTATATAGGACTTTATAAATTCTGTTTCCATTTGTTCTGCCGATTTAATTGAATGTTCATTTACTGAATCTATTTTTTTGTTATTGTCATTTGTATTGGAATTTTCGTTATCAATCATTAAATCAATTAAACTTTTCGTACTTTGATTTTCTTCATTCCATTTTTTTTCTCTGTTATTTTTTTGAGCATCTAAAACATTTAAGAGATTTTGATTCATTTTTTTGTTTATCAAATAATTATTTGCATCACTGGGACTTAGTGAATCTTTTGGTTGTATATCTTTTTTTGAATTATCCAGAAACATTTGGCTATATATTTTCAAAGTTTGTTCTTTTTTCTTAATGTCTTCTGTATCATAAAAGTTATTCATAAAAGTATCCGACTTTACTAATGTTTTTATTTCGTCAGTTTCTTCTTTTGATGTATCGGTTGCTATATTCTTGTTATGCGCAAAAAGAGAAAATAATTCTTCCTCTCCTTCAACATCATTATCATCATCTTCATTTTCTTCTTGTTTTTCTTTTTCTTCTTTTCTTTTTATATATTCCATGTTGAGGCCTTTTTTTTCAAAACTTTTTATTTTTTCTTTTAAAGCAGAAGACATTTTTTTTAACTCTTCTTTTACATTTCCAAATTCGATTAAATACTTTCCACGTTGATTTCGATGTTCCTCCAAATTTTCTTCACCCATGAGTTTCAGAATTTGTTCATATTTATTTGAAATGATTAAACACTCTTGATAATCACAATTGTCAAAATATAGATTTATGTATTTATTTATAAAAGAAAATAATTGAACATTAAAAATTTGTAATTTAGCGAAAGAGAACAAAATAATAGACAGTCCCTGTTTTGTGAAAGTATTAATATTTTGTAAAATTTGAACAGAGAGAAAATAAAACAAAATTTCGGATTTTATTAATAATTTGGAATAACTATAACATAGTAAGCTTAAACTTTGAGGAGAGAGTTTCAACTTTTCTTTAATTAAATAAGAAGACAAAGAAATAAAGAATGTTTTGTTTCGCACCTGTAGTTTGGCAAAGCAATAAGCTATAATAGAAATCGTTTTTTCATTTAACTGGTTTTCTTCCATTCTTTTACAACTTACATCTATAAATGTTTTCAAAAAAATATCTTCTCTATTTATCACATCTTTGTTTGTTACATCATTGTTTGTTACATCATTGTTTGTTACATCATTGTTTGTTACATCTTTATTTGTTATATCTTTATTTGTTATATCTTTATTTGTCACATCTTTATTTGTTACATCATTGTTTGTTACATCTCTGTGTTCTAAAATGTCGTTTTCTTTTTGTTTATTAGGTGTAAATCCTTCATCACTAGTTCCAAATATTTTCATCGTTTGATTATATCCACAAGATTGATTCGTTTCATTATATTCTTTTATTCTGTGTGTTTGTTGGACTTCTGTTTTATCCCCATGATTTTTATTAGAGAAGCATTTTTCCGAGTGGAAAACAAAGAAGGCATAAATAAGTTGAGAGAAATGTTGTGTATCTAAAGTAACATAATTCGAAGCATTCGAAAAATATACAAAAGTTATATCCCATAAATGTGGTGAATAATACTTTCTTATAGCAAAAGCATGGCAGGCAATAGGTAGTAAAAAGGCATTTTTTATATTTATAGAATTTTCTTTTAATAAATGTATATTTAAAAGATTATTTAAAAAAGGGTACCACTTTTTATTTTTGATTTTTTTTGTCAAAGAATTAATAATTAATACCGTTTCTAAAAAATTAAATTCGTTCTCTAATTTTTGTACCGCTTTTATAAAAGTAATCCATAAATTTTTTTTTTGTTCATTACCATAATTTAATTTCGAGAAAGAATTGATTACATTAACCAAAGACTTTGTATCAAAATCATCTATCCGTTCTACAATTTCATCTGTCAATTCATTGATAATTATTTTATCCTTTATATGTAATTTTACAAAGGCATTAATAATACTAGCTATATGAGGTGGTTCAAAATAAGGAATTTTGTGTGGAATTTCTTCACATATTCTATTAAATAAGTTTTTATCTACAAATTGAAATTTAGCATAAGCATTTAAAATTAAAGAAATATCTTGTGGTACTGCTTTATGTAATTTACTTGGTATATATTTTGCAAAGGTTTCTAAAAGTTGTTCGTTTTTATGATGAAATTTTGCCATCGTATTTAGAACTAAAGACATATCTTTTGTATTCATACTGTTCGCTATCCCACTAGCTCTTTTTGCGTATCTATCCAATAAATCGGAATCATTAATGTTGAAATAGAACAAACGATTGCATAACATTGCCAGTTTCTTTGATTTACAAGATTCAGGCATAAACAGCTCTCCTTTTGCTAAATTATCGAAATGCATTTTCTCTTCATATTTCTTTGTATTTTTTATTTTTTTTTCAATATCTAACGGTTTTTTTCTTGGTTGTTCCTTCAACCCTCTTCGTTTGTTCTTCATATACCTCACATGGTTGTCAAAGAGTTTATTTTCGACCCTCGATATTCTTCTAGCTACATTAAGATATCTCCAGTTGAAAACCATCACTTCACATGGTTATCTTCTTTATACGTTTTCTCTACCTTTTTAAAAGACAAGGCAAAAGAAAACATAAGAAAAAAGAGTTATAAAAAAAAAAGTTAAAAAAGTTAAAAAAATTAAACGACATAACTTCTGCTAAGTTTCCCTTTTCTTATCTATATATTTGAAATGTTTCAATCTTTGATTTAACTATTGCATTTTAGAATCATCAAAATAATTTGCTTCTTTGGTATCTTCATTCTTATTATTTATGTAATCATCTTAAAAGTTTTTTTTTTTTTTTTCTCAACTGATAATAAATTGATAATAAACTGATAATCAACTGATAATAAATTAATAATCAATTGATAATAGTATTTTAAGAGAAACATTCAAACAAGTTCTCTTTTATTTCTTCTATGTCTTCCGTTCCCATTGAATATTCAACTTTTGCATTGAATTTTTGTTTTTTTTCTTTTTTTTTCCTTTTTCATTTGTATTTTTTAATGACCCTTTTTTTTTTCTTACTTACAAAAGAAAGAGAAAAATAATCAGGACATGATAAATTGACAAATTCTTATTTTTAAAAATCAATACAAGAATAAAAATCACACACCAAAAAAAAAGTGAAAAAAAATATATGAAATAAAAACTCTTGAGAAAAAAAAAGAGATTAACGCTTAAAAAAAAGAAAAAAATTTCTTTGTGTTGAAATATAATTCTTTTTAGTTCAAATTCAGTTCAGACCAGCTCATCCCATTTCTCTTGTCGCATTTTTTCTCAAACATAGTTTTTCATATAATGACAGTTCTGTGTTTTTCTTTGGAACCCGCCTTTTTCCTTTTTCTCCTATATAGCTATTTTTTGTCTGTTGTTCTTGTTTTTCAAAATGCATTTGTGAAAAAAAGAAATTACTTAGATGTTGTAACCTATCTATGGAACTATATGAATGAAGTGTGTTCTTTTTTTGTTTCAGAAAAAGTTAAAGGAAAAGTTAAAAAAGAATAATAAATATTCAGATATCATGTTTAACTTTATAAACACCCCACCGTATCTTACCCTCTTTTTATTTTTACAAATATATGCATTATGTATCACAAATTATAAAAGTATCGACCTGAAAGACTGTAATTATTTCGTAGTTGTTACAAAAATAGTGGAGCCAAATATTTATCATTTAAATATACATAAAAAGAAATTACAGTGCACATTTTTTAATGAAAATGATAAAGTGCCAAATGTGTCAGTTTTTTTTTTTTTTTTTTTTTTAGCTATGCATTTCTGTAATGTTACTATGTTAAGATATAACAAACCATTGAGACAAACTATTGTTTCTTTCAACTATAGTCGCTGTTCATAAAATGTGTATATATTGAAAAGAATAAAAAAAGAAGAAACACTCGATTAGCTTATATCTGTTTATATCATATCATATCCGATTAGATCAAATCAGATTATATTAAATCGAATTTAGAACTTGGAAACTACAGATGAGCATACTTTTAATGCAAAGTATCATGTAACGAAAAAAGAAGAAACATAATTATACACAGGTGGATACAACAATAAAAAATGCAGAGTAATTACTGTGCAATTGTTAATCCGAATTTTTATTTTTTCAAAAAAAAAAAAAAAAAAGTAGTAGTAATAATAATAAATAATAAATAAAAGAAAATGCAAAAGTATCAAAAATCTTTGTTATGGGGCCATAAGCTATATAGATCATCGTATTTGTCAAAATAATTCTGTGTTTCTATCATAATATATATCAGCTGTATCACTTATTTATTAAAAACAGTGCAGAAGAAATGCTTAAGTACCCATATTTATTTTAAGAAATTCGTGTGTGATATTAATATAAAAACGTGTATTATTAAATGGACCTGATAGATTTCTATTTCGTTTGTTGCATAGCTTTAAGGTCTGGTGTACCGGGTATCGCAGGGGGTGGCAAAAAAGGAATTCGGTTGTGTGGTGCTAAAGGTGGGAATAAGGCTTGAGCAGATCCTTTTTTCTTGAATCCATCAAATTCATGTACCCCTGTTTTCGTTAAAATATCTGGTTGTATGTCTTTACGAGAGCATGTAACTTTTCCAATTTCCGGTGGACATGTAACAACTATGGGAGGTACAGAAACGTTGTTCATGGCTGGTTTACTGACACCATCGGGATATCCCCAGTGGATTCCATCAGGTAATTTATATCTTTGCTGTAAATTTTCTACTTGTGACAAAAGGGTTTCTTTTCCATTGACCTGATTCGTATTGGACATCATGTTGGGAGCGTAGGGCATGTTTAAATTATAATTCATACGTGTGTTTAAAGGCATAGTCATATTGAAATTAAACATTTCATTCGTGGGGTTTCTATACGCATTCATTCCTAAATCTTCACTGTTTGGTGAAACTGGTGCTGGTTTTGCCATGTTGTCAGATGGAATCAGATTGGGAGCATTTGTATTAGAAAACATGTTGACATTTCCTGTAACATTATTTGGCATAAATTTATTCATTTCGCTAAACTGATTGGAATCGGGCATTCTATGTTGTTGCATATTTATTCCATTAAGATTTGCATACGATGAATTTCTTATCAGATGTGTTGGTTTTAGAGGAGGTAAGGTTTTTGAAATCGAAAATGGGATATGGGAACCTAATGTAGGCATATCTCCTTTAGGACGAAATGGGACTTCTACAATTTTTTCTACATATCTGGGTACATAATAAGGAACTTCTACTGTCTTAATTTTTGGTACTTGTTTAATAACCGTTTGAGGTACTTCAATGATTTTTTCTTGGACAATTGGTTTCACCGTTTCTACAATTCTTTCTACATATTGGGTGACAACCCTTGGTACAATTTTGGGTGGATATAAGCACGGTACTTCTACAGGAACTTCTACATATTTAACACCTTGTGGAACTTCTATAATTTTTTCTTCTATTACGGGTTTTAGTATTTCTTTTGGGACTTCTTTTATGACATCAGCTACTGTTGGAATTAATTTGCTGACTCGAAATTGTTTTTTCACATTTTTGAAAGTGTGTTCATATTGCACATGAGGAACTTCTACTTCTCTTTGTTTTCTTTCTTTTTTTGAAACATAAATTTCTCTCTCTTCAATAATTGGTTTTGCCACAAACTTTTCAGGGATATTTTTTCGGAACTCTTCTGGTAAAGGTAATGGTCCTAAAGCAGTCATAACTTGTCTAGGAAAAACAGGAGAAGTTGGTCTGCTATCAACTTTCATTTCACCTATATTATTACTATTGGTATTATACGGACCTGCAGCATTTCCTTTTTGTTCTTCTGCACTGATATTCGTAACGGGAATGGTCATGTCTATATTTCCACCAACCTGATTCTGGTACCCCGTATAAAACTGATTGGTAGCATCTTCTTCTGCTCCTTCATAAATATTACCACCAGGAATTGTATTTTCACCTGATACGGTTCCTGTTCCTGCTACTGGTCCTGGTACTGCTCCTGGTACTTGTACATGTTCATTTAATTGTTCTTCTAAATGTCTACCCATATGTTCTATAATTTGTTCATCTATCTGTCTACGTGCTCTTTCATCCATTTGATCGTACATCACAACACCATTACTGTCTTCGAAGTACTGTTGACCTTCTTGCATATCTTGACTTGACATTTTGATGGGTTATATTATGAATGCAATGTAACAGTTATTTCGAATGATTTGTTTAGACAAAATAGAATAAAAAAGAAATTCTTATATAATGGTATAGTTCTTGATATTCTACGTTATATATCTATATCTATATATATATAAATATGATGTAATAAAAAAAAAAAAAAAAGAAATCCCGAAACTGAAAATACGACAATAGGAAAGTGTACAGTAAATTCGATATGCTTCTTCTTGTCCGTTTCACCTGTTTCACTTTTCTGGAACAAAATGGATACAGCGTAATCGGGTTATTTTAAAAAAACGAATATTAGAAAACACAAACGGAAAACAAAATGCATAAATAAAGAAAATGTAAAAATAACAAGAAATACAACATTAATGATAAACAAGAAAACAATGTATTAAATATACGGTTAATTATGTATGCGTGTAGATATATGAAAATTTAAAGTGAGCCAAAAATTGTTATTTTTAATAATAGAATCATTCTTAATAATAGACTCACTTTTAATAATAGACTCACTATTAATAATAGATTCACTCTTAATAATAGATTCACTATTAATAATAGATTCACTTTTTAATAATAAAAAAAAAACAAAAAAAAAAACACTCTTTAATAATAAACTCACTCACTTTTAATAATAGGAACGTAAGAACTATATTTATGTCTTATCCTCACGTTTTAATACTGAAAACATTCAGAATAAGTTATATGTTTTAATATTATTATTCCTATTATGTTTAACTGTTTTAACTCTATACTTTTCTTGTTTCTATGGTTCCCTTGGAACATATTTTTTTGGCGGTGCGATTATCGCTTATATACGCACAAAGACGAAGAAAAAAAGAAAACAAAAAAAAAAAAACAGAAGAGTACAGAAAAACACGGTTGTAGCTATAAATAGATTAAGAAATGACAAAAAAAACCAATCGATTCAATTGGGATGAGGAAAAAAAAAAAAATTAGAAATGCAAAGCAAAGCTAAGTATTTTTGTGAACCTAATTTGTTAAGTACTTTTAATTACATTAATTGTTTTGGTTGTAGGTATTATAAAAAAATATTGTTATATTGGTATATTATATAGATATATTAATAAATATATAGATTGATAGATATATAGATATATACATAGATATAATTTATGTATATATATTTGTATATATTGGTAGAAAAGGTACATTAAGTGTAATGTGTAGATGAAAATAATGTGCAAATAAAATTGTTGATAGTTGTTTACACTTAAAAAAAAAAAAAGTACAAAAAAAGTAAAAAAAAAAAAGAATAAAAAGAATAAAAATAAAAAACACGAGATAAGAAATGTGCAATAGAACAAAAAATTATTAGTTATAAAGTTCTTCTTGTAGTTTTTTCAAATGTCTAAAATACTTCAACTGTGTAATAGTATTTAATGTTGTAACTTTTTTTTTTTATTTATTGGATGACTACTTTTCTTCTATAGTTTTGGTACTATTATAGTAGCCTTATGTCGGATTATTATTTGTTGTTGTTGTTGTTGTTGTTGTTGTTGTTGTTGTTGTTGTTGTTGTTGTTGTTGTTGTTGTTGTTGTTGTTGTTGTTGTTGTTGTTGTCTTTTATATGTCTAATTCAAATAAAATGTTATAAGTATGAGGTATATGTTGTAAAATGGATTTATTAATATTAAGAAAAAATGTTAATAGTAGTAGTAATAATAATAATAATGACAATAAAAATATTATTTGTATACTAAAAAAATAATAAATATAAAAAAAGGTACTTATTTCATATCTATGTTAGTTCGGTTGTGTGCAAAATAAAACATCAAATTTGTCAAAAATGGAATTTAGTAACCCCTCGTTATTTATTTACTTGATAGTATATTTATAAAATTATATTTTCTTTGAAGTATAATCACTCTTATAATCTCATTTTATTAGTTTTATCGAGTATACGGACTTCATTTTAATGTTTTCTATTTTTACATTTATATTTTTTGTGTGCATAAGATATAAAGTACTAGAGAAAGATGTATAAGAAGTACTAATAGAAAATGAAAAATATGATGTAGAATTTTATGTAGTTTTGTAGATATGTTGTTGTTATTGTCGTTTTTGAAACCTCAAAAAAAAGAAAACTATGGTACAACTGCATGAATTCTTATTAATAATGGAATTGTGATTACCAAAACAGATTAACGAACAGAAGTGATTATAAAACAGTATAATAAAATAATAATAAGAAAAGAAAAAGAAATGGAAAAAAAAAAAATATATAATAAAGGTACTAACAGAAATTCTTCAACCTGTCATTTATTTCCTAGTTCATTTGTCATCGACTCATTTTAACAATTTTTTTTATGTTACTTTATTTTATGACCTTTTAAAACTTACAAAGATGTATTCACAGGAGTTTCTTCTAATGTAGATAACAAATCATATTTTATAAAACAATATAAATGAAAAGAGCCTAAATTAAAACTACCAATATGTGTTTTTTGAAAAATTCTGTAAGTTATAACCAAAACGAAAACATGTCCATCTATTTTATGAGATGTATAAAATACATAAAAATAATTTCATTTCAAAAATTTGGGAATTTTTTAAATATATAGAAACTTTGATGTTAAACAAAAATAAGGACTGTTAATGTAGAAACGGTTATCTTTTCTGTCTGTCTTGTTTGATTGCTTGTTTGCTTGTCTTTTTTATTTGTCGATTTGAAAGGTTGTCTACTTCTTTTTTATGTTCTTCTCTATTTGGGGTTATTTAAAATATTTTTTATATAGAGTTTTTTTTTTTTTTTTTTTGAAATAATTTAGACACTCATGCGAATTTTCTTCAAATAAGAACATAAGAGTTTTCAATTTAATATATCTGTCATTTTGTTTTTTAAAAATAGAAAAAGTTGGAATCACATGTATACAATATGTTTTTATATAAATTAAGAAAATAAAACTCTACATCTTGAAATGTTTTTAAATGAGATGTTCTCAACTGAACTTTTCTTAAAAGATTCGATTCTATGAAAGCAAAGGGAAAAGGGAAAGAAAACAAAAGAAAAGGATCTTTTTATATAGGAAATGAAATAATGAGAAAGAAAAAAAAACAAAGGTTCTTAGTTTCTATGGAAGTGCATATTGGTGCGCAACAACAAAAAAGATATAATACACATCACCAGAGAAAGAATAAAAAAAGATAAAATGTTCTATATAATTATATATATATATATACTTATATATACATATTTATAAAGAAATATAAATGTATATATAGAAAAGAAATGTGTAAAAACAGCATGAAGAGTAGGAAATAATATATAGAATCAAAATGAAAAAAAAAAAAATAGAAACATGAGTTAAATAGATCGATACAAATTAAGTAATCAAAATCAAATATTATACTATTATTTTGTTTCTATATTGGAGAAAAACAGTTATGTAAAATGTAGAACGTTAATGCTTAATTTTTTTTATATTATAACTTTTAGGGGAACTAAGAAAATGTAGCCATTCAATTTTAAAAAGAGTATTTTTTATTTTTTTTCTCTCTGCCTCTCTGTCTGTTTTCTCTCTCTTTCTCTCTCTTCTCTCTCTTTCTCTCTCTCTCTCTCTCTCTATATATATATATATATATATATGTGTACATATAAATAAACTATTTATAGC
>LSRZ01000133.1:9893-30350 GCA_001625125.1 Haemoproteus tartakovskyi | reverse complement strand
AAAAAGAAAAAGAAAAAGGAAAGAAATAAGATAAGAAAAAAGATTCTTAATTACTAATTGATATGATAAAAGAATATTAATAATAATTTTTTTGTTTATTTTGTTTTTTTTAATTTACTAGCAAATTCATTTAATTTCTTTAATTTTTACGACAGAAATGCAACCTTTTTCCTTTTTGTCAATTTTGTTCATATGTATATTATTGCAAAGTGTTCATAACAAGAGAATTAGAAAACAAGTGAATTTTTTAAGTTCTCCATATAATTTTTGTTCTGTTAACAATGTGCGTAGTCGTAATAGTTCATGTAAGTACCAGTTAAAGGAAATGGCAGTGAGTAAGGGAGAAAGGAAAAATGGAGATATGACTGGGGAATCAGGAAAATATAAAGGGATGAAAATGGAAGAAATAAAAAAAAGAAAGTATAAGAAGAAAAGAATTTTTATGCAAAAACACAGCGATTTTACAAAGAATCTCTTTGAATTATATGATGAGACGATTATTAAGACCATTATAGTAGCGGGAGAACTTGCATTAAAAAGTGGGGGAAATAAAGTGTTGCTAAAGCATATGCTTGCCGCTATTTTTAAATTAAAATATTATTTTCTCCATCGTGTTTTAAAGAATTATGCTATTCAAGAAAAAGAATTATTAAAAATTTTTGAAACATTGGAAGAGGAAGATACAGCAGAAAAGCGAGAAGTTACACATGATGAAGTGACAAAAGCTGAAGAAAAAAATAAAAAAGGAAATACAGAAGAAGATAAAGAATATAGCAATGAAGGTAAAAAAGAAGAAAACAAGGAAGATGGTATTGTAGAAAAAAAAGAAAAAAGAAAAGAAAAAAGAAAAAAAGAAAAAAAAGATTATATAAAAAAAGATATTGGGGAATTATTTCAGAAAATCATTTTTTCCAAGTATTGTAAATTAGCAATGAAAAAAGCATTAAATATATCTGCAGAAGAAAAGAGAAATAGTGTTGGTTACGTGGATATGTTTCAAGCTATTTTGGAGTGTGCTATGGAAATAGATGGAATAAGAATGTCATCTGTTTTGAATAAAACACTGCAATGTGTGTCTGATTGGAAAAAGGGAAAAAATAAGGAGAAACCTTTAGACGATTATGGAAAAAATATGGGAAATATAACAGGTGTTGTAAATGAAAAGAAAAACAAACCGAGGGGTACTTCATCATTTGCATCGGATGGTCCCGATAGAATCTACGATGTAGAAAGTGACGAAAGTATCGATACGGAAAGTGTCGAGAGCAGTGATAATGAAAGCAAAGGAAAAGATAAAGATGAGGAATCTTCTAAAGACAAGAAACGAATAAGTGAGGAAGAAGATGTGGATTGGTATGGTCATACTTCGTATTCAAATGATAGAATGAATGATCGGTTATCATTTTATAAGCCCCCTTATAGAAACAATGCGGGTTGTGTTGTTTATGGTAATGTGAATTCAAATAATGTATATGATTCAAAAAATACAGATTCAAGGAAAGGGGAAAATTTGTTAACCAATATGAATATGATAGCAATGGAAAAGGGAAAAGGGAATTTTTTTGGACGTAAAAAAGAATTAAGAAAAATAATTGCTATATTAGGAAGAAAAAAAAAAAGCAATCCTTTATTAATTGGAAGTAGTGGTGTAGGAAAGACGTCTATAGTAGAACATTTGGCATACTTAATTGTGAACAAAAAGGTGCCGAAACATTTAGAAGGGGTTACAATATATCAGTTAAGTATGAATGATGTAGTTGCAGGTACACAATATCGAGGAATGTTTGAAGAAAATTTAAAGGAGGTTTTACAAATGATTAGTAAAAAAAAAAGACCATTTTATTTATTGATGAAATACATACCGTGAGAGGAGCAGGAAAAGGAGAAGGTACTTTGGATGCTTCAAATATCATGAAACCTTTTCTCTCTTCGGATGATTTTCAGTGTATTGGTGCTACTACATGGAATGAATATACTAAATATTTAGAAAAAGATGGTGCGATAAAAAGAAGATTCGCGAATATTGTAATAAATGAATTATCATCGAAAGATACTTATTTGCTATTACAGAAAATACAGAAACAGTATGAAACATATCACAATGTGTATTACACGGAGAGTGCCTTAAAGGCAATTATCAATTTATCTGAACAATATTTACCCAATATGTGCAAACCAGATAACGCAATTGAATTACTTGATGATGCCGGTGTGTACCAAAAAATTAAATGTGAAAAATTTGCAAAGCAAAAGAACAAAGAGAAAACTAAGGAAACCCCCAATATGACCAATGATAAAAGTTACGTAGGTGAGAAAGCGAGATCACAAATTTATACCCACAATTATCATCAAAGCCCTGGGAGACGGACAAAGATTTCTAATGAAGATAACAAAAGTTATTATATGATGAATGACACAGATGTCAAAAATCAAGAACATAATGTAAAACAAAAAAAAGACGATGACAATACCAAAAAAAATACATTACAAGAATTGTATGGGGAATTACATATGAAATATGTAACTAGTGATGTAATAGAAAATATTGTAAGTGAACGTTCTTCTGTAAAGTATTTAAAAAGAAATGAACAGAGAAATAAGAAGATATTACAATTGAAAGAAAAATTAAACAAAAACGTAATAGGGCAAGAAAAAGCTATGGACATTATTGCACAATATTTTTTAAAGGCTATCACAAATATTTCAGATCCTGATAAACCCATAGGAACGATATTATTATGTGGAAGTACAGGTGTGGGAAAAACGTTGTGTGCCCGAGTATTATCGGATTATTTGTTTCAAAAGAACAAATTGATTGTAATAAATATGAGTGAATATTCAGAGAGTCACAGTGTTTCGAAACTGTACGGAACATCTCCAGGTTATGTCGGATATGATGATGGAGGTCAGTTAACAGAAGCTGTAAGAAAAAATCCTTGTTCTATTATTCTTTTTGATGAAATTGAAAAAGCCCATCCGAGGGTGTTAACCGCATTACTTCGAATACTTGATGAAGGATCATTAACTGATGGAAAGGGACAACTCGTTTCGTTTAAAAATACTTTTATGATAATGACTTCTAATGTTGGTTCTGAATTAATAGCAGATTATTTTAAAATATATAATAACAACTTTCAGAATTTAGGTTTTCGATATTACGTAAAAAATAAAATGGGAAGTAGTAAAAACAGTGCACAAGTGGAAGAAGAAAAAAAAAAATTAGAAGAAAATATATTCACGAATCGGTGGTATGATGAATTGCAACCAGAAATTGAAGAAGAACTCAAAAAACATTTTCTTCCAGAATTTTTAAATAGAATAGATGAAAAAGTAGTATTTCGTCAATTTTTAAAAGCCGATGTAATAAAAATATTAACGAATAATATATGTCTACTAAAAAAAAGATTAAAAAAAAGAAAAAACTTAAATTTGATAATATACAAAAGCGTAACGAAGTATTTACATGATGAAATACCGAATCTATATGACATGACATATGGAGCAAGGTCCATTAAAAGAGTAGTACAAACATATATTGAAAATCCGATTGCTAATTTTCTGATAAATAATTGTTATGAACCAAATGACTCAATTGTATTGAAAATGTCTCCAACACAAAAAATCATGGTAGAACTCCAAAATAAAATAGCTGCGTAAAAACGGTGCACAGTTATTTTTTTGTAGTTATTAACTGTGTGTGTTTATGTATGTTTTTTTGTTAATTTTCCGTAAAAGATAAAAATCTTTGAAACAAAAAAATAATTTAAAAAAAAGTTTTTATTCTTAATCCCGTTTTTTTTTTTTTTTTAATACAGTACCATTTTTGTTGGTACTGTGTTGTACTTATTTTATATTAAAAACAGGTTGTTATAGTGAATACATATGTATATATAAACACTTTGATATTTTTGTGAAATTGATAATGATTTTAATTTCTCAAGAACACTATTTTTTTATTTTTTATTTTTTTTTTAGTATTTGGTAGATTACTAGTGTTTCAATATTTCGTTCATTTATTATTTCATTTTCTTTTGAATATGCCACCTTGTTTGGCGAACAACTAAACGGCAACACTTCAACACGAAAACCAACTTAGTGCTAGTATATTATGTTTCTATTCATGTGTAAACGTATATGTTCAGTCACTTTTATACGCCTATTTCCACCCATGTTTTCATTGTTTCCATTTCTTCTTTTCTAAAGTTTCTTATTATTTTGAAAATTCTTTTTTTAAAAAAAAAATGTAACTAAAACCTAATTTTGTTTGTTTTATACTTTTTTTTTTATTTCTGTTAACATGAAAAGAGTATATGTAACAGCTTAAAGTGCTTTAAAGAGTTAGAAGAGATTGTTAAAATGGATGTTTCTTATTTTTCTTATTTTTATTTAATGTTGTCAGTGAAACAGTTCCTTAACATACTAGAATAACTATAATTATAACTACAAAAATAACTACAAAAATAACTACAAAAATAACTAGAATAATAACTAGAAAAATGAGTAGAAAAATAGAATGTATGAAAAAAAATAACTAGAAAAATAGAATGTATACAAAAAAATATAGGTGCCGCATATAAAAGAAAGATAATTCAAAAAGAACATAAATATGCATATAGTTATACTTCTGAAACATTTCAAAACTTTTAACAGAAAATATATGATTTATTAAGGTTACTTTTTTTTTTTTTTTTTTTTACCGTTTCAAAATTGTTTTTTTCTGATTTCAGGATTCATTTAGATAAGAATTCTTATTTCTTTTTTTTGTTTGTTTTAAAGCTATACACTTTTACAAATGGTCACACATTTATATTAATGCATTTTTGTTTTTCTCCTCTTATAAAACTGACGTGTAAAAGCATGACATAAATTGTTATAATCCGTTTCTTATATATATATATATATAGGATTCGTGAAGTATATATGGTACCGAATGGTTTGTTTGTGCCATTGTATTATTTTCCTGTGTAATTTGTTATGTGCGTTTTTTATTTTTATGTGTCATCCTTGTTTATAGTTTTTTTCTCCTGTTAGGAATCTTTTGTGTAATCTCTGTTTTTCCCTCTCTATTTCACTCACTATTTCCTATTCTATTTCTCTTATTTTTTTTTCGTTTTTTTTTTTTTTTTTTCAATGAGTGCAAATCTTGGGGATATAGGAGAGTTGGTTTTGGTGATTGGAGATTTCCATTCACCTATGCGAAATTTAGGTTTGCCGGATTGTTTCCGAGATTTGTTAAAAACGGATAAAATTAAACATGTATTATGTACAGGAAATGTTGGGTCTACTGGAAATTTAGAAATGATAAAAAATATTGCTGATTCAGTTCATATTGTTAAAGGGGATATGGATACATATGATTTTCCAGAAGAAACATCTATTAATATAGGAGGATTTAAAATAGCTTTAATACATGGGCATCAGATTGTACCTTGGGGCAATAAAAATGCACTTTTACAATGGCAGAAAAAGTATGATTGTGATATTATAATAAGTGGTCATACGCATGAAAACTCAATAGTGCAATTTGAAGGAAAATATTTTATAAATCCAGGATCTGCTACTGGAGCATTTCAACCATGGCTCGTTAAGTCTATTCCTAGTTTTATTTTAATGGCCATAGGAAACAAATCAGTTGTGTTGTATGTATATGAAGAAAAGAATGGAAAAACGAATGTAGAAATGAGCGAAATTCATAAATCGTAAGAAAAAGGGGGGAAAAATAAAATAAAATAAATAAAAAAAGAACAGAAAATTGATTAGCAGGAACAAAAGAAATATATTAAATGAAAACCCAAAAGAAAAGAGAATGATCCTAAAATTTACGATTTGTATTATTTTACGAAACACTTATATATAGGATACCAACACTGGACTAATAAACTTTAACAAAAATTGTGGAACTGAAAAATTCCGTTGACATCTGTGCTCCATTTAAGGCACATTTATTTTATCTCTTTTTAATGCAGTTCGTATTTATGTAAGTAGGAACAAACGTATGTGATGTTATTTATTTCTACAAAGGTAGTGATAAATAAAAAATAATAATTCTTTTTCAGAGTTTATGAGATCGAGAAACGAGGTGTTATAGTGATGTATTATTATTTTTTTATTTTTAGTGGGTAGGTTCCCTTTTAGTATTCTTTTTGCGTTTTTTTTTTTTTTTTTTTTTTGATTTTATGTTAATTTTTTATTTAGAAACCTTGTTAAAAAAAAAGAAACATGTAGAAACTATGATTTAGAAGTTCGAAGCAATACAAACATATATATGCATATATTGTTGAACCTAATGTTACAATATGTATTTTCAACACATTTTTAGAAACAACACATTTTTAAAAACAACACATTTTTAAAAACAACACAGTTTTAGAAACAACACATTTTCATAAATGGCAAAAAATAAATGGTGTAGGTAAAAAATGCAAAAATATGTAAATGAAAACTATTTTGCTTCATTGAGTAATTTCTCAGTTGTTAGGTTTGTTTCATGACCTGTTTGTATGTTATTCAACACATAAGTGTAGCAGTATTTTAACTGTTTTAGATATGTAACTATGAATGTTAGTATGTGGACAGATGTTAGGGCCAATCACACAAAACTTAAAGTTTTTTTTTTTTTTTTGTATTTCAAAAAGTTAAAATTTTAAATATTTTTTTAATGGATGTATACACATATATATTATATATATAGTATGGCAAAATCTCTTTTAAAAAAGACAAAAACAAATGAATAGAGAAGAGAAATTGAATAAAATCAAACGTAATATAGAATAAATATTAAGTGATATGATACGTTAAATAAAAAAAAAAAAAAAAAAGCAAAATTTTTAAATGTCTCACTATTGCGTGTTAATGGTATCATATGCCATTTTTCTTTTTCTTTTTTTTAACTTCTATGTGTATAATATATTCATTGTGTATCATATAATTTTATATGATATAAGAAAAAAACAGAAAAAAACACGAATCGTATATATGTCTGTATATGTATCTATATATAATATATAACATGAATAAAGAAATAAAGAAATAAGAGAAATGGTCATTTTAATTAAATTCTTAGGAAATAATAATAATAATGAATTTTTTGAAAACATTCAACTGAAGGAACTAAGAATAGTACAATTATTAATACTTGAACGATAAAGATCGGGATATAAATAATATTCACAATCAATACATTCATATTGTAATATACACTGTTGTATGATTTACACAATCAGACATCTTCGAAAATTTTGTCCTTTTTCTTCCTTTCTTGTTCATCTTAAACACATTCGTATTTTTTCCTTCGATAATATAAATATATATATACCAAGAAACAAACAAACATTTATATTGTATCAATGAAAAAATAAATGTTTTATTTATTTATTTTTTTTTATTTGTTGTTTCTTATTCTGTTGTATTTACAAATAGATGTTTATCTCTGTCTCTGTCTCTGTCTCTGTCTCTGTCTGTGTGTTTTTTTTAAATCATTTCTTAAATTATTAAATTGTATAATTCTCCTAACATGTTTAAAAAACAGTTTATATTTTTTTTTTTTTTCATTTTTTTTTATATAATAATAATTATCTTTTGTCATATTTATTTTTTATAATCATATATTTAAAACAATAATTTTTTTTTTTTTGCATATGTAAATTTTTATCTTTCAAATATTTTATGCAGGATAATAAGCATCTCCAACTTTATCTTGAGGATATGGAGTGTATCTCGAAAATTTCTCAACTTGTTGTTCTACGTCATTTGTCAATTCTGTTTCGTGAAGGGCTGGTGAAACATTATTTACTTCTGGTTCAAAATAATACGACCACAAAGAAACAGCACCCAGAGCTACCCATAAAATTAAGTTCGAGAAACTTCCAGAATTGCAAAATACTACAAGTATTTCTGTAACAAAATAAAAGACAACCAAACCAAAAAGAAAAAAAAAGAAAAAAATTAAAACAGAGGATAACGATTAGCTAAGTTGAGAATACACTTTAATTTTTTTTTTTTTTTATTTATTAAAAGACGTTAAAAGTATTATAAAACAAAACATTTATTTTACACTTCAAATATTGCTAACATGTTGAATGTATTGGATATTTTGATTTTACCTGTAAGTCCAGCTAAGACAAACAAAACTCCATTGATGTATGCGTGTAAGTCTCCAGCTCCTTCATCATGATATACTTCTAATAAGTATGCCGACAATCCAAATAAGAGACATGCGAAAGCATGAACGAGACGAACGAAAATGAAAAAAACCCATTCACTTCCACCTTCATTAAAATGTACATACCATTTTCTAGTGTAAAATTTAGATATAAATAAGTAGAATATAAATTGTAAAGTAGCACTTATAGTGTCTAAAAATGAAGCCAGTCGTAAAATTTTGGAGCCAGCTCTGTATCCTCGTGCCCAACTGATAAAAAAAAAAAACGGTGAAAAAAAAAAAAAAAAATACAGTTTTTCTTTTAACGATTTAGGTTTAATTTAATATAACAAGATTCCTTAAAAGAATTTTAGATTTTGTCTTCAGATAAAACAAAACAAAACAGAACCCACTTATCTTTCCATTTATCTTTCGTAAAAAAACAACTAGAGGAGATGTATGAACAAATATAGACATTAGCAAAAATATTCTCAGTTATTCTCAGTTATACACATTTATAAATTTATTTAACAAATATTAAAAAAAACAAGAAGGACATTTACATTAACTTGTTTCTATTGGTATTTTTTATTTTTGAAAATGTTTAAAATAGAAATTCGCTGTAATGTAATTATCTGAAAAGAATAGAACACGTAGGTGTTATTATACATATATAATACATACCATGTGTCATCAGCCAAAAGTACTTGAAAAGACATAATAAAAATAGCTCCTATTAAATAAAGACCTGTCCATAAAGCTAAGGAATTTCTAAAAGTTTGATCGACGCGATTTTCATCATTAATATTTTTTAAATCGAAACTAAATAATCCTCTACCTCCATTAGTCCAATGATTCATAAAAAGAAATGTTAAAGCTATAAATTCCAAAAAGAACCCGATTCTTAAGGTGGTGCCAAAAAGGCCACTAATTTGAACACAAGGTCCTCTGTTCGTGTGACATCCATCGTCCAACCCATCTTGTCTTGTTGTGAACCACATTCTGTTATATGTTTAACTAAAAATAAAACGGTTTTAGAAAAAAAAAAAAAAAAAACTAAAAATAAATAGAAATTGTTTTCTGAACAATCACTAATACAAAATTAAAACGTCAGTTATTTAGAAATATTGAAGGATTTGTTTAGGTTCGTTAAATAACTAGATACTAATACAGTAATTCCTCTGTTTTCTCTTTTTCTTTATATATTTTTTGTTATTTGTTTCTGAATAAATATTTAGGTAAATAAATAAAAACAATGAAATGTTATATACATGTTCTTCTAAAGAAAAGGAAAAAAAAAGGTGTGTGTAAACTCAAAAAAAGTTAAAGAAATGAAATAGAAAATATTATATATTAAAATAGAACTATGAACAAATATCAGTTCAAATTTTATTACCACCACAATAACTAACTACAATAACGAACTGCAATAACATTACTAATACAAACAAAGGATTTTCAACAAAAACATAAATTTATATATATGTATATATATGAATTTGTACATAAGGTGATATTTATTTATATACATATACATAGATCGCATGTAATATGAATATAATGTATATTTCATAAGGATAATATGAAAAGATATATTTCGTAGTTATAAAAAAAATTGTGTAAATTTTTTAATTGTAATTTTATATGTAACAAGGAAATCCATATTAAATTGATAACACTTAATATAAATTTCTATATAAACTTCTATATTAACTACTCTATATATATATATTTATATATATACAATGGTAATTAAATGAATAATTATATTATAAATAAAAAATCATCTTAATGCTTACGTGTATATAGAATACAATATATGTATTATATTATATGGAATAAATATATATATAAATATATATAATATAATATATATATATTTATGTTATTTGAACTAGTTACTAACTGTTAATTGTTAGTTTCAAGTTCTCACTTTTTTTCCATAACATACAACAGAGGTGGACATGTTTTTCGTTATCAGGCAAATGTGGTCACAAACATAGAGAATTTATAGTGTGTTATATAAAAGTATAATACAATGTTGTAATTTAGTATGGAATAGTATAATATGATATAACACAAAATATGATATTAATATGATATATAAAAAATAAAAATGTACGAAAAAATATTTATACATAAATATGTATAATATATACATATATATAATGTCATATACATAAATATAAATGAAAAAATAAAATATGAATTTAAAAATAAAAAAAAAAAAAGAATGAAAAACTTTTTAAGTGCACAATAAATTTATAAAACAAGTATGACCATTAATACCGCATTAAGAGCTCGTAACTAAAAAAAAAAAAAAAAAAAAATTAGAAATAACAAAAGTACAAATTAATCCAATATCAATTTATATACATATTTTCTTTTTAAATAAAAGAATCCTTTTTATGTTTTTATTTATGACACATATTATTAACAAAACGTAGAATAAAGTAAAGACACAAATTGTAGAAATAATATACGTTGGAAGAAAGTAACACAAAACACAAATATGATGAGAAAAAAAATATCTGTACTTCTATATGAAAGCATGAATTTTTTTTTTTTTATATATAACTGTATATAAATATGTCTACAACAATTTATTATAAAATGTTTTTTTATACATTTGGGGAACCTTGCTGTTCATATTTCTTTCCCCTACTCCTTTGTTTGTTTTAGTACAGTGGATTGTGTGTGTAGAACAAGAAACATAAATATGTTTAACAGAAGAAATGCACACAGTATATATAAATGAAGACATTATAGGTATAATAGTAATGTATTTTTGTAATATAATGTTTTGAAAAGTTCTGGTGATTTAAGTTGATCAACACTTTGGTTTTCTTCTTATTTTTTTTTTTTTTTTTAGTTGTTACTAAATATTTCAATTTTTTTTTTTTATTTTCTTCATTGTTTTTTTACCATTTACCGTAACGAAGATTACAAGGTTGCCTTTAAGTACTTCTCTACAATGATAATTATTATGCTGTTTATTTTATAAATTGTATTATTACAAATGTTGTCACTTGAATATATCTATATGTATAATATTTACAGTATATGTATATGACGTATAGTCAATTCGCTCAAGGGTTTTAGGAAAACAGACAGGTATATGGTGCGATAATTATATCAGAAGTTATAGTTTAGTTCCTTTCTTTTTTTTTCTTTTTCCTTTTTTTTTGTTTCCTTAACTTTTTATTTCTTAGATAAATGGTAAAACCGAATAAAAGAAACGACAAAAAGTTGTTAATAATTTTCTTTAGACGTACGTATAATTAATTTTTTTATGTAGATGAATATGAAACGAATTTATTTTTTATTTATATTAGTTTACCCCCAAAAAATATTATGTGGATGTTATGTTTTCTTTGAATTTTTATTCAGAAAAAAAAACAAATTGATTCATCTTAAAAAAAAAAGAAAAAAAAAAAAGAAGAAAAAAAAAGAAGAAAAGAAAAGAAAAGAAACACATATTTCTTTTATTATTTTTTTTTTGTTGAATTAATGAATTTATTTTTCAAATGTTCAGCACCTGTTCGCAGTACAATAACAGCAGCACGTCATCCACACCATTTTTTCGTATTAAGGCTTTTGTAAAAATATAGTAGCATTGATATGGATGCTCTTAATTTTATTTTCTTTTCAATTTTAGTCTACTTTATGATTTATATTTATGTTTATGTTGCGCTTGTGTTATTTCTTTTTATACCAATATCATCTTTAGTTATTCTTTGACAGTTACCGGAAAAAAAAAAAAAAAAAAAGTGATGATGGACAAAAGAGGTTGCCTGTTTGTTGATTTAATAGTCCATTACACATTCCGCATTAAAAAAGTACACTGTTGAAACATTTACATGTCTAGGTGCGAAAAGCGTTATTCACTTTATGTATTATTGTGTACAGTTGTATAAATTACGAATATACCTATATATATATATATATATAAATATATTTAATAATTAATGAGAAATTTATTTTATAAAGAATAAATTTTCTTTTCTTTGTTTTTTCTTTCCGTTTCCCTTCTTTTCCTATGTGCATCTATTTAACTATTAAATAATAGTAGAAAATGGAAAACAAAAAATACAGGTTTTACAAAAATAAGGTTAGTAAAGGAATTTGTAATAAGTTAGGAAGTGTGTTAGACTTTATCAAATATAAGTGAAGAACACAAAAATTTGTTGTTAATGTTTCTAATAGTAGAATAAATGATTCATGTAAAACATATTCTTTTGTAGCATTTAAAAAGTATAATAAAATAAAGAAAAAAATAAAGAAAAAAAATAAAGAAAAGAAAAACAAGTTGTAATATTATTTATGAAGAATTATAATAAATATGATTATAAAAATAAATAATCATAAAAAAAAAAAAAAAGACCAAATCTTAATTTGAATATATTATCTCTCTCTTCTACATAAAAGAAATGACTACACGAAGTAGAACATGTTTTTATTTTATTTTGAATTAGTTCGGTTGTTTTCTCTTTTTTTTTTAAAAAAGACAGAGCATTTGTTAAACGAAACAAAGAAATAAGAGACCGTTTCTTAAACAAACAGACAACACACTCCCATTTTTTCATCTGCATGTTGCACTTGTATATCTTTTGATTAATTTGTCCATTCTCCTCCTCCTCCTCCTCCGAATTTAAAAAATCTCGAAAATCGCAAATCTGAAATAATTTACTATTGATGCAACAAAAAAAAATAAAGTTTCTGTTTTTTGTCACTTCTAAAAAGAAGCATTTGGTGAATCCAAGCTTCTATGTACTCATCAATGAGCGCTTTTTTTTTTTTCAACGTTTTCATATTTCTGTATATTTATATTTGCGTAGAATATATCTATTAGAAAAATGTAGTAATTTGTAACAAATTATATGTAGGTTCTTTTTATAAGGGGATTATGCCAATTTATTATTGTGTCAAAATTGTTGCAACTGCAAATATATATGCACATATAAAAAAGAAAAATATATATATATAATATAAAAGCCACGTGTAATAAGCAAAATGAGAATAACCTGCCAATAATTGTTTTACAAATGCTGTTTTATCAATTTTCAAATGCAATTATAAATTAAGGTTCTACAATTTCCGTTTCGTTGATGTAAAGGCGAATTTATGAAAACTTGTTTTTTTTTGTGTCATGTGTGTCACTTCTATTTTTTTTGACATATAAAAGAATGAAAAGAAATAAACAAAAAAAGGTATTTGGCCATCTCATAGCATATGTTTCAAATGATTAAAATACAGAAACCTATTCAAATAGGAAGACGTAGTTTCTCGATAAAATCGGATAGTGTACTGTTTTCAGTTTTTTCCTTACAAATGGCAGCTGTTTATTAAAAAAAGGCTTTGTGTAAGCGCATATTAGAAAAAACTAATAAACATAACATATAATGGACATGTGAATGAGTTAAGAATAAAAGAAGTAAACGGTTTACTGTTCGATAGTTACATATAGGATTAGGAATACATAAGTAAAAAAAATTTTGTAAAGTGTGATGCGCGCATAAAGTATTAATTTTTTTTTTTTTCTTGAAAATGATAACAGAAGAAATGTTAAGTGTTGTTTCGTTGGTTTCTACCTGCTATCAGTAGTTTTACAAGTTTGAAAAGAACATCACTTAGGAAGCAGAGGTTTATTTGAAATTTGTGAATAAGAGAATTACAGGATGGAAAAGTCTCAACGTTGGCAAATAATAGCGAAACTGCTGAAGCAGAACTTATTTCCTGAATATCGTTTAAAGCAGATAGTAGATAATATGTACAAAGCGAAGATTGTGAATGTTACAGATATGCGAAATATTCCTACAAACATAAGAAAAGAAGTAAAGAAACATTACCGGGAAAGTCTTTTAAGTATAAAACCTATAAAAGAGCAGAAATTCGATAGAGCTTATAAAGTATTATTTGAATGCAAAGATAAAGAGCGATTTGAAACAACATGTTTAGATTTTGGTACTCATAAATCTTTGTGCATATCTAGTCAAATTGGTTGTGCATTTAACTGTCAGTTTTGTGCAACTGGAAAGATCGGTATGAAAAGACAATTAGATTTAGATGAGATAACAGATCAACTTTTATATTTCCAGTGTCAAAAAATAGATGTAAAAAATGTTTCTTTTATGGGTATGGGAGAACCGTTAGCAAATCCACGAGTTTTTGATTCTATTGATTTTTTTACGGATGATAATTTGTTTTCTTTTGCAAAGCGAAGAATTAATATTTCTACAGTGGGGTTGTTACCGGGGATAAAAAGGTTGAACGATTTATTTCCTCAAGTGAATTTATCTTTTTCTTTGCACTCTCCTTTTTCCGAAGAAAGAAATCGACTGGTTCCTATAAATAAGTTTTTTCCGTTTTTAGAAGTTTTTGACTTATTAGATGACCGAATTCGAAAAACTAAAAGACGCGTTTGGATCAGTTACATTTTACTAAAAGATGTGAATGATTCAAAAGAACATGCTGAAGCTTTATGTGAGCATATTTTCAATAGACCTAAAGATGTGAAGTATTTATATAATGTATGTCTCATACCTTACAACAAAGCAAAAAATGTCAATGAAGATTTCCATAGATTAACCGAAGAGAACAAAATTGTACAATTTGAAAAAGTGCTGAGCAAATACGGAGTGCCTTTCTTTTATCGAAATTCATTTGGTTTATCAATCGAGGCAGCTTGTGGTCAACTACACGCAGGTATAGTAGCTTTAACAAATATAGAAAAACAAAAATATAGAATATGCATACAGACAATGTGTTCTTATGTGTTCTGCTGTTAAAACGATGTTCAAAATGTTTCCATTTTTTTTTTCTTTTCTTCCAGATTATGAACCCCAATATAAAAAAGAAAAAATTGGAACTGCTGCTACTCCTTTATTAGGATAATGGAAATGCTTCTGTTTGAAACGTTTTCCCCATAGGAGAAAATATACACGTATTTTTAGTGTATTTTTGGTATATTTTTAATGTATTTTTAATGTATTTTTGATGTAACAAAATAGGTACTTTTTTAAAATATAAAATGGAATAGTATAAAAAACAACCACATACAGAAAATGATATTGTTTGAGTTGAAATATGTGTCGTATTTTCTATTCGCTTTCATTTTTTATAATGTTTCATTAGAAATTGTAAACTATTTTTTTTGATGTTTCTCTTTGTTTCCGTTTTTTTCACGATTACCACTACCATTGTTTCATTGTCGCCCTTTTATGATATATGAAAAATCGTATGATGTATTTTTATAACAATAATGTAATAGGAATGGTAATGAACCGCTTAATTTTTTTATTCAAAAGTAGAACAAATCTGCGGCATATTTTTTTATTGCTTTTTTTTTTTTTAATTTTTTATATTTTCGAAATGTGTGTTTCTTCGAAAATATTCAAGAATTCTTGATAGATGTATATACACGCATAGAAACTGTGTATATATTGTTATAACTAAAGTTTATACAGTTTTCTTTTTACAAGTTTTGTTTTACTTTCCAAGAAGAGTTATTCGCGTTTTGGCCGTAACAATTAGGAAAATCGTTAAGATGCTTATAAAAAGGCACATTATGTGAAAAGGGTGTATTGCCATATCTGAATCGCTCTTTATACACTGGTACATATATAGAATGGTGTGTGACAAAGGAGTGTAACAGATTTGTACAACAACAAATTCTTTTCTACGTGAATGTTCTTTGTAAAACAGCGTTTTTTTTTTTTGTTTTTTCATTTGTAGAGAACGTTTTTCAAATTTGAGATTATTTCTTAATAAAATTCGTAATGTGCAAAGTGGATCTTTTTTCCGGACGATTTGATTATTTTTATAGAACGTTATTGTCGTGAACTGTTGTTTCTTTTCTTTTTGTGCAAAATAGGAAATGATTTGTTAAATGTGTGATAAATGTGTGACAAATGTGTGACAAATGTTTGACATTTTGTAGAACTACAAAAATCTGCATACGTATACATCCATTAGAACTTTTCTCATGACATGAATGTATTTGTGAATAGGTAAACATTAGTTGGTTGCTTCCGTTGTTTTTTTTTATTTTATCTTAATTATCATTATTTCCTTTTCCGTTCTTTTAGCTCATGGGCTCCTTATATGTAGTACAAGCATAAAAACGTACAAATTGAAAAATCCGCTGCAAGGATATCATTTTACATGTTCAGGCGGAGCCTAAAGGTGTACCAATCTGATATGAGCACATCTCGATAGTACAAAGATGTGGCACAACCCTTTCGTAGTGGCTACTGTTCTTTTAGGGGGATTTCATTTTTTATTTCAACAGAGCAATTGTAAAGAGTGGTGTAAAGCGAAACAAGAAGTAGGAAAACCCGAATATGCAGAATGCGTGGGAAGTGGAAATGAAATTGCAAAATATACGATCGAGACGGTTCCTCTGACATCCAGTGGTGTTAATTTATTTAGCAATGTGTCCTTGGTTCTTTCCAATGGACATGGTTTAAGAACGAAAGAAATTTCCATAGGAAATGAAACGGAAGGTGTATTAAATAAAGTATTTGCCGTTCGAAACGATATTGGTAATCCAGAATATGTACACCTGAAATTAAATTCAACTCATAAAAATTGGAAATGCAAAAAGATCACGGTGTGGAAAGATTTTCGATATTGGATATTCGATTGCATAGATGTGTTAAATGACAAAAGACCGGAAGCTACTTATTTTTTATCGGGAACGAAGTTATATGTTGCGTATGTACAGACGGGAAAAGATCCTGAAGCAGGTACCAATTCCAGTGTTGAAATTATTTTATTAGGAAATCAGAAAAGAAGTAATACCAAAGTATTACACGACGGATTTAAGGCAGGAAGTTTAAAAAAAATTAAATTTCAAGCATCCGATGTAGGAGATTTAGAAGATATTGTATTAACTAATAAAGCGTCGAATGATCCATGGTACTGTGATTTCATAAAAATAAAGAGTAGCAGAAAAATATTTGTTTTTAACGTAAAGAGTTGGATTGGACATCCTTATGAACCCTCTGTAAAAGTAAATATTCGTAGTGACAGCGTCGAAGGATCTGCCAAGGATATTGACTGTCATGTTCGAGGAAGTGATTTAATTAATGTAGATACGTTACCGAGTACTTTATCTAATAAAGTACACATATTTAAAGTACGGTGTCCTCAGAACTGTCAGGCTTCCGATTTTGCTCAAATTGAAGGATCTACGGTTCACCCAGCATCTACTTCGATTTGTGCTTCGGCAATTCATGATGGTTCTTTAAGTCCCAGTGGAGGAGAAATCATTGTTACAGTTGCTAGTGATTTAAGTAATTATTATACAATTGGAGAGAAGTTTAATGGGATCGAAGCAATCGACTTTACTGCGAAAGCCGATGAAAAGAATTTTACGTTTTACACGTATCACCTTGATTCGATTGATGATGTGAAAAGTTCTGTTCGTATTGTGGACGCATTTGGGAAGTTATCATCTTTAGGAAGACTAGAAATTCGAACGGATAATAAATGGGGCGCTATTTGCAAAAAGGGACCGAATTTCAGTTTTACGGATGATTCTGCAAAAAGGGCATGCCGAGACTTGGGATTTCCAAATGGTATTTACATAAAAGAGAATTGCGGACATGTGAATGGGCAGAATTATTGTGCCGGGTTTGGATATCCATTCAGTGGAGCAGGAGTGTTGTGTTCTGGAAATGAAACCAGTTTATTAAAATGCAACACCGATAAAGCTACAAATTGTGTCGACCACAATGATGATGTGATAATTCAGTGTTTAGAACATTCTAGCAGTCATGTCATTCCCGATGGAACGGTGCGAATTGTTGACGTCAACGGAAGTCCTTCTACGAACGGAATAGGAAGATTACAAATATATCATCATAATAGTTTCGGATCCGTTTGTTCGGAAGGGTGGTTAAAAGAAGCGGAACATATTGCGTGTCTTGAGATGGGTTTCAAAGGAATGAAAGGAAATGGTTTTTCGCACCGACTTTGCTCGGATATATCAGGGGCGAATTTGTGTGGACCGGATACGGAAAAAATAAATGCCGTGAATGTTCGGTGTAAAGGAAACGAACATCACATTAGAGACTGCGAACATGATGCACATGAAGATATTTATTGTTCCCACGATGAAGATGTGGTTATAGGTTGTGAAGGAGAAGATGGGGATGCTTCTGGAATTGGTTTGACGGGTCACAAAAACTTATTAAAATTGGAAAAACGAGACTTTCCGCATAAAATTGAATTAACTTGTTTTGATAAAGTAGTGTCTAAATCTGAAATAAGCAATGCACACGTAGGGGATGTGTTTTTAGTCTCTTGTCCCGAAAAGTGTGATGAAGAAACAGGTACTGTAAAAGGTACTTTTGTATACACTTTCGATTCTCCTATTTGCAAAGCGGCGATTCACGCAGGCGTTTTAAACAGTAACGCAGCAGATGACGTCGTCGTCGTTGTTGGTCCTAAACATAAAACGTTTGTAGGTACGAAGCGAAACGAGGTAGAATCCCATACTTTTAATGGACCTTCCCAAAGTTTCCAGGTTAGTATTCCTACTACATCTCTTTTAAATGAAGAAAAAAAAAGTAGCACAAAAGCTGACAAAGATGAACTGTTAGGGAAAGATGTAGTAGAGGATGAAGTTCCTAGCGTTTTCAATAAAAGCGGAAAAGTCGTTCGTAGTTATGTTCAACCGAATTTTCAGTGGATTGCGCCCACTGGATTTGTTGGATTTAATGGAAAAGAAAACGACTTTATTGATTGCTCCAATTTACCCAACGCCAAATATATAAAAGGATTGTCGAATTTTACTATTGTTGTGTTTTTCACTGTAAGTGGAGGCGATCGAACTTGGAGAACGTTATTATCTCATAGTTCTTGTGAAGGTATCTCTGTATCTATTGACGAAGAAAATGAATTACTTGTAGAACAGAACTGTAACCCGAAATTATTAAAGACTGGATTTAAACCTCCAATGGGAACATCACATCATTTTGCAGTGGTTTTCAACAAATCAACAAAAACTGTTGTTTTATTTGTAAATGGAAAAAAATCTGTTATTTCCAAATCTCAGTATGATTTTACATTAAATGGAGATTTGGTTATTGGTCGATCGAGTAAATCGACGACTGATTTTTTTATTGGAAATATTCATTTGGTAGAGGTATACAAATACGCTTTATCGGAAGATGAAATAAAAGATTCGTTTAATTTAGTCACATCTTTAGAATATATAAATATGAACGCAACTATAGCGGGCTCGAAAAGACATGGAGGAAAGAGAAGAACGATTGATGGAAGAGAATGTGTAGGTCCTTGTAAACCGAAAAGTGTAATAAATAAAAGTTTACAAAGTAATACCGATGTAATCAATTTACGCTGTTCCGATGATTTACTTTCAGAACAATTTAATGGCAAAATTGGTACTCAGTTTTTAGTAACTTGTACTGAAAACTGTGTAAAATCGAATTTCTCAATTAAAGGAAACAATAACCACTATACTCCTGATTCTTCGATATGCAAAGCAGCTACTCATGCAGGCGTTTATCTGCCTAACAAAAAAACAAATGATGAGCAGGAAACCAATACTTTTATTGTAAAAATATTAGATGGTCTTTTAGAATATAAATCCTCTAGAGGACATTATGGGATTATCAGTAAACCTGAGAAACAATCTCAATTAAGATCTTTTGGTGTTTTTTCACAAACTGTAGAAAACATTTTAACATGTTCCAGTGATGCACAATTTGTTTCTACTTTGTCTATTGGAGAATCGGTGACTATTTCTTGTCCCTCCAAATGTGATGAAACCCATGACAAAGTATATGGTACGAATATTTACAGTCCTTCATCTGCTATTTGCAAAGCCGCAATACATTCGGGTGTTTTGTCAACAGCAGGGGGACAGGTAGATGTGGTTGTTGGACCAAAACAACAATCGTTTAAAGGTTCAACTCAGAACAACGTAGAGTCATCGGATTCATCTGGAAGTGATCATTCCATTACTTTCGTTAGACACATTGAGTGATTTATATGTAATCATTACTTATATTCGAGTTATATTGTTCTTTTTTATGTTTGTATTGACGTTGTTTATGTAAAAAGAGAGGGAGAAAAAGAGAGAAAGACAAATAAACAAACAAACATACAAACATACAAACAGATAGAAAGAGAGAGATAGAAACAGACAAAGAAATAGACATGCAAATTGAATGTGCTTCTTGAAACGGAACTCTCTACATCTAATTACCATGCAAAGTTTTCTCTACCAAATATTTTCAAAAAAAAAAAAACTAAATAATATATATAGTAACAACAACTACTTACGT
>LSRZ01000132.1:19202-29206 GCA_001625125.1 Haemoproteus tartakovskyi | reverse complement strand
AAAAAAAGTACGTATATAATTATATAAAATATTATATGTATATATAATATTTATATGTATGACAAGCTATTTTGATAAAAGTAAAAGCTTAATTTTTTATTTGTGTGATATTTAAAATATATTAAAAATAAAATAAAGCGTACTATCTATTTTATGACTTTTTTTTATGTGTGAACAATTTATTGTTATTTATACCTAGCAATTTCGCATCGTATTAAATATAATGAATGAGAAAGGGATGAGGTTTTATATTTTTTCCATTTATTTACTTAGAAGAAGGGTTTTATGTTAACTATTTTTTTTATGTTTTTTATTTTTTTTTTTTTCTATCAATTTTTTACTGGACCTATGTATAAGTTGAGGGATACTTAAATATGTTTTTTCTATGGTTCAGCTTGTAATTTATATAAATATTTGAACACGAGAACTGCAACAGGCATTAATAAGGCGAAGTGAGTAACCAACGGAAGAAACTGACATTGCATAATAGATTGCTAATTAAACTATTATGTATATATACGATCGGTTGATTATGTATGTTTCCTTCGCATTTATTAATTTAGGTGTAACCATTTTATAGTTTCATATTTGTGTGGATTCATACAACAGACATCTTATGTATTTAATAGAAGATTAAATTTCTTTCGTATTCATATGTACGTATATTTATATAGCTGTGCTTAATTGCGCCTTTATGAAAACTGAAAATTAAAAAAAAAGAAGAAAATTAAAAAATATAAAAAAAAAAATTACATAGTACGTGAAGTACATAAGTAAAGATTAAAACAAATTGTTTTTTTCTTTCTTTTTATGACATTTTTTTTATGAAGAATATATGTATTCGTAAACAAACGTAGGCGTAGGCACTATTTCGACTGGCAAATTGGTCTTTTTTATAGAAAAGTAAAATTTGTTTTGTGCGTGCATAATATGCGGTTATTCATTTATTTTGTATTTGTTGCAGTTTGAATGAATTTACAGAAGTTTATTATTAGAAAATAGCTAGTGTATATAATAAGAGAAACGGACGTAGACGACTTTATTTTATTGAACAACCCTTTGAGTACGCATTAAATACATATATATATATATATATGACGTTTGGGAAAATGAGTTCTATTGACGGCAGCTCTTCTTTTAAGAATGAAGAAAATACACATGATACGGATATGCAGTTAAGCAGCTGCGATGCTGAAGAAGGAGGAGGACATATCGCAACAAAGGATACTGAAGGAAATTCTAACACAGTATGCAACGAAACAGAAATGAATCATGCTGTGAATGAAATTGAACCGATGAGCGTGTCGAAAGAAAAAGAACAGGAAGAAGCGGAGAAGATAAGAAGACCATTGAAAAGTTCTCAATATGAGCAACCTTCGGAAAGAAGAAAAGCGGATCACAATACTTTTTCGGTTAACTTGAATGAAAATGAGAGAAATGAGGATCAACAGAAACCGGTAGAAGTATATAAAAAAGAGTACAATAACGTATATAACAATTTGAATAATGTGAATAATTTGAAAAGAGGACAGAGGGAAGGCATACGAAACGATGCATCTCATTTCCCTGCTAATGCTTATATCAATGGAGGAGGGAATGTTATGGATCTGAAAGAAAAATCCATTGATTTAAATACCGTTCCCAAAAGAGATGTGTCTAAAAAAAAGAATAAGATGGAAATATCTAATCAAGGTAATTTGGGAAATTTAGAAAATGGTTCAAATATGAGCAACAATTTTGGGAAAACAGGATATAGGCAGGAGTCTCATAATTACAGCAATGGTGTTATTATGAATACACCGGGTGGGAAAGGTTACAAGATGCCTATACCTGTGAACAGTAGTACTGTTGTTACAGGGGGTAATGAACCTACAAACGGTGTTGGAAAAAAAGTTCCATTGGAGACTGTGAACAACATACCTCTGTGTAATAATATGAATCTAAATTATAACTATTCGCAAGGGTACCCTTATAATAACATGAGTGTTAATGCGAATTATGGAAATGTTGCATGTAGCAGTAATAATGCTTATGGCAACAGTACAACTGCTTATATGAATACGGGTAATAGCAATAATGCAAACGATCGAAGTAATAATGTAAGTGGCAATAATACAAATACCAGTAATATGAGTAATAATAGCGGTAACATTGTCCCTAGCAACAGTATTAACAATTACAACAATTCTTCGAATTTTTATCTTTATACTTGTTGTGCAGAAGAAAATGGCAAAAATTGTGAATGTCAGTCTTACTATGCTTCTCAAATGTATAACCCGTGTTATACGGATGGTATGTCAAGAGGTACAGTTGTTGTTGCAGCAACGGCAGCAGCGACACCAACAGCAATAGCAGCATCATCGACGGTAGCCGGTACAGGAGGACATTACGACTTTCGATATGCTTATGTTGTGAACGACTATTGTAATTTTTATCCTTATAATGGAAACTACTATTATTACAATGCAAACAATTCTTATTACAACATGAGCGTGAACTGTGTAAATATGAACAATGGAAATGTGAACAGTGGAAATGTGAACAATGGAAATGTGAACAATGGAAATGGAAATAACGTTAGCGGAACAAGTGTTAGTTTGTCCACTGCAGCTCCCTTAAATTCAAAGAAAGAAAACACTTTGGTGCAAGAGAAAAGTAATAATGTTTTAGAAATAAAAGATAGTTCTAACATATATGAAGAATTGAAAAGTAGAGTGGTTGATATTTTTAAAAGAGAAAATATGATGACAGATGAGTATTTATTGTATTATGTATATAATAACGTGAAACTAAACTTGAATATTATAGCGAAACATCCGCATATTTCTAGTATAATTGGAAGTAATATGAGTGTGTTGCAGGACGTTCTAAACGATTTGAAGCATTATGATGTGGTGACAGCAGAAAATGGTAAAAATGATAGTAAACAGACTACACTGAATGCGGCGGAAACAATAGAAAAGGGGGTAGAGAAGCAACAAGAAGGTAGTGATGGTGATTTGAACAAAAGTTGTGATATGGGTATAGATGAAGCAAAAGTAGATATGAAAACAAACGAAAATAGAAAAGATGTCAGCACAACTTCCAATGAAAAACGGGAAGATGATGTTACTAGTGTAAATGGGATAGAGCACATGGGAAATGAGGTATTAAAGGAGACTGGAAAAGAGGAAGATCAGAGAAAGGGAGAATATAGTGTAGAAGAAAATATGAAAGTTGTAGATGACGATACAGATGATAATGTGGAGATGAAGCAGACAGTTGATATACAGAAAACGGGGACTTCATCTGTTAATGAAGAAGAGAAAAAAGAAGAACAAGCACAAGACAGACAACCAGAAGAAACGAGTGTTAAGAACGATGTCATGACTACAGAAGAAGATAACAAAAACTTTTTACTTAATCTAAATAACAAAAGGAATACCATAATAATTCGAGATATATATGCACATCTACTGGACAAAATAAAAGAATTGGTGTATAAATGTCCGAGTATAAAAGAAGAGGAAATTTGGGATATTAAAAATGAATGTAATAATACTATATTTATCACTTTAAAAAATCCGAATAAGACAGAAACGTTGGCTCAATATTTGAAAGAACAGACGGTGGATAACTCGAAGTTAAATGTTCGAATTAAATCTATTCAGAAAATTCAGAACATAATTGAGAACAATATCATAAAAAAAAATGTATCTGTGGGTGCTTTGGGAATTGCCCCGGGTAGTCCTAATCGAAATGTTCCGATGACCAGAATGTTTAGTACCAGTGCTTGCGGAGAACCGCCTTTGGAAGGGTTTGTGCCCCTCAATGCGGAAAAGAATTATGTCACAAATAAAACGTCGACAGTACCATTTGTAAGCGAACATAATGAAACAGTGGCACCGAATATGCCGAACCAGGTTAATAATGGATGTGATGGGGATGATTCGGTTAATTGTGCTAAAGAAAAAATTAGCGAATCAACAAGCAATAGCACTGGCGTAGTTGTTGCAGCTGTAAATAATAATGGAAATAATAATAACAATGAAGGAGACGTGCGAGATACAGGAAATAACGCTAACGTCGGATTTTTAAAGGCAGGATGTGAAAATGCTGCTTATGGAGCTATAGTGAGTGTAGATCCTGCGTCTACCTCAGAAATGAGAACAGCTAACGATGTGAACAGTTATTACATTGTTCCAAACAATATGGTGATTGCTTATGACAGTAGCATGTGTGCAAACAACACCAGTAGTAGCAATAATGTTGTGAATGGTGTTTTTGATCCAACGTTAAATTATTACCAATATGCTTACAATAACCCATCTTATAGTTGCAATATGTATTCCCCTATGAACTCTTGTGGTACATGCAGCAGTTCTATGTACAATGCTAACAGTCTCGCCACGGCTGTATCTACAAACTTTTTATCAAGTGGAGATGCATTAAAGAGCAAAGGTGATTTGGAAAAGGGTAACCAGTACATAAAGGGGGATGAAACAAAAGTGGTAAATAATGAGCATATGAACGTAAGGAATTTCTGTATGGACACATACAACAACAACGGCTATGCAAATAATTATGCCAACTATTATGCGATGAATTACATGAATACAGGTATGTATCCATATAATTATGCCCAAGCATGCTACCAGTACAATGTTCATAACATGTATGGCAATAATTTCAAAGGGATTTATAACGGATTATATAATGGAGGATACAATAATGCCTATAATAATTACAATAATTTAAATAAAAATACTAATCATAATAATATTAATAATAATAATGACAATAATAATAACAATGATAAGAATAATAATGATAATAATAATAATATTATTAATATAAATAATAATAATGCAAACAACAAAAATAGTAACAATAATATTTCTATTAACAGCAAGATTGTTGGTGAAAATAAAGAAAACAAATTTGAAGGTTTTTCAGAAGAGACAAAGAACATATATGGAGATGGCTCTAATGAGAAGCATCCACACAATGTCACGCGTTTACGTAAAAATGGAAAAAGGGAGATCAAAGGAACGAACCCTAACGGTAATAATGTAATAGCCATGTCACCTGTAGGAGTCATTGGAATGGTTGATGGAAATCACAATAACACCACAGCTACTGGAAGTACCGCCAGCAATAGCGCAAGTCGATTTAGTCAAAGAAATGGAAAGACGATGATGGCAAATAATAATCATAATCATAATAATCATATTAATAATCATAATAATAATAATAATAATAATTATATTAATAATAATCATAATCATAATTATAATAATAATTATAATAATAATGGGAATTTTACAAAAAATGGGAGAATGAAATATAACAAAAAAGAAGTTGGAAATTATGACCATTTTATGAACAGAAACGTTATGAATGATTATGGTAATAAATGGAATAATTATTTTTCAAATAAACGAGGAGGAAGATTTGATTATGAAAGAAAAGTAGAAACTGATGGGAACTTGGATGGGACATATGATGTGAATAAAACGAACGGTCCTAATAATGAAAGTGAAGTAAAAGAAGGTTTTAATTTTGATAACTCTGAAGTGTCACGAATGAGGAAAGAAAACGTGAACAAATCCGGAGGAAATGAGTTAAATAATGAAATGGAGACTGTAAGGGTTACTAATGAAGGAGGAGAAGAAGAAAATAAGAATGGGGAAGGCGGAATACAGCAAGGTATATATTCTCATCGAAGAGAACATGAACATGAAAAGGATAACGAGAAAAGAAGAATCTTTAAAGGAGATAAAAATAAAACTAGAAAAGAAACATATCTTTCCAGTAGTAATAATAACAAAAATAACAATACTATTGTTAACAGCAATTCTACTAGTAATAATAATAATAATAATAATAATAACAATAATAATAATAATAATAATAATAATAATAATAATAATAATAATAATAATAATAATAATAATAATAATAGAAGAGGCGATTATAATTACTCGTATTCCTATCATCATGACAAGAAAGATTATTTCAAAAATACTATACCATACGAAAATGGAGGAAATTATAATAATATGAATGGAAATGGTTATAATGCTAATAACAATAACAACAATGCTGCCTCCAGAAAGACATTTAAGTTTTATCAGCACAAAGATAAGTACAGTACCTTCTATGAAGACAAAAAGGGATATCGTGGAAAAAATACTTTTGATTCCACAGTGAGAAATAATAGTAATAATACTACTGCTAGTAACAATATTAATAATACTACTAGTGAAAACAATTTTAGCAACAGAGAGAACGATTTGGCAAACGGCAGTGAAAAGAATGATGTAACACAAAATGAAATTACGAGCAACGTTACTGGAAGTAATGATCTGAATAAAAATGACTCTTCATGTACCGTGTGTACTAGTGTAAACAATAACAGCACAGTTCATGTAAAGAAAATGAATGACATTTCGAAGAATTTAAAAAAATATTCATTTGTCGATATAGTAGATTCGTGTAAGAAGATAAAAGATGTCAAGCCTCCGGAATGTATTGATAACCTGATGAAGGATAATATTTCACTTTTTCGAAAAAGAGATGATCAGTTTTGCTGGAAGTTAAATGTATGTTAAGTATTTATTTGTGTGCACAGACCTTTATAAGCATTTGTTTTGTTGGAATGCACAGATCTTTATAAGCATTTGTTTTCTTGGAAGTTTTATATATATATGTTAAATACTTATTTGTGTATATACATCTTTATAAGCACTTGTAAGAAATTAAATGTATGTTAAGTACTTAATTTTTATAAACAGATCTTTAAAAGTACTTTTACTTAAACATGTAACCTTATTACATGAAAGAACATTTGGATGTAAATATATAAAAATACTTTTAAAAGGAAGTGTTATTATCAATTCGCCTTGTCTCGCTGAAAAGTTTTCTGTTTTTGTTATAAGTGTCTGTTTTGCTCATGACAATGAAAGATAATCCTTTTCTCTTATTTTGTATGCTTGCGTTTTTTTGCTTTCCAGTCCTTTCTTTCATTGTAACCCATTTCTCTTTTAGTTTATGCATTTTCTAATTCCCATTAAGCTAACCTATTACCGGACTTGTTGTATGTCGTGTTTATGTATATATTTATATATATATATATATATATATATATATATTATATATAAATACATATACGTACAGTGCTTTATATTTATTTACGTGTATAATGCATGTTTCTTTTTTCTTTATAAAATTTTAAATGTTAGATTGTAAAGCAGTTCCTTATAAGTGACAAGAGCGACTTTGTGTATTTAAAGGGATAGTATTTTATCGTTATTGTTTTTTTTTTTTTTTTTTTCTTTTTGCCTTGCCATCTTTTTTTTTTATGTATTCCTGTTTATGACTGAAATGTATTTTTATCATTTTATGTTTTACCTTTATCGTTCTTTCATGATTTCATTTATTTATGTTACATATTTCATGTTTATATATGGATGTTCAAGAAACAATGTAAGAATGTATATGTACATTGGCATGTTTCCTTAGAATTACATGTATTGGGAAGTGCAGACCTTATCTTTACGCATTCTTTATGTCAGCTATGCATTTTTACTTTTATGTGTTGTTATGTCCTTTGTGAGAATTCATTTTCTTATTTTTATTGGGAGATGTGTATTGTTGGTAATGTGTATTAATTAAGTTTATTTCCTGGGCGGAAATGTTATTTTGAGAACATTTTTATACGTTTATGTGACATGTATTATTTTTTTAGGAGCGTCTTGTTCTATCGATGTTTCATTAATTATGTTTTTTTTCTCATTTCATCCCCGGCTTAAATGTTATAAATCAAATCGCCATAATCAGATGTTCATGTTTTTTATACATTTTTTATTTGACACGCTTCACATGTTTTTTTTTTGTGTTTTTGATTTTTGCTTTATCTATTAATATGCGTGAAATATATTTTTTATCTATTAATACGCATTATGTCAAAAATAATTAGTAGAAATATATTTTTGCACTTTAATTAGGATTTTTTTTTTTTTTACTTTTTTTTTTTTTTTTTTTTTAAATTATTTTTCCTTTTTTATGTATGCATTATACATTACTATATTATATATACACCGGATACCTGTTTCTGATAAAGACCAAATTTCGTCAACATTTTTATTACGCGTGACATGCTTTAAAAAGGCGCTGTTAAAAAAGGAAAAGTATCATATTCGTCAAATTTATTATTATTTCCTTTTCTTTGAAATGATATTTTTATGTGTCGTTTTTTTGGCGGTCCAAAAGAATATACGGAATAAAACAGTTTCGTTCAAACTAATTTGTAACCTCCTGAAAAAAAAAACGTTAATAGACGACAAAGGAAAAAGATATGAAATTGAATTGCAACTTAATTCATTCTAGATCAGTTCAGTATAAATCAGGTCGATTCATTAAAGGTAAAATATGGTCAGTTAAGGTCAAATCGGTTCAGTTCTATTTATATTAGTTGAATTTAACTTATGCTAACTACTATGTGTCTTCTCCGGTTTCTTTAAAAGATTTTAAATTTTTAAAAGATTTAAAATGTTTAAACGGTTTAAAATATTTAAAAGGTTTAAAAGGATTATCTACATTATCTACTTGCAAACATGAATTAAAATATATCTGTCGGGGTGTCGACATAAGGGTAACTTTACAATAATTAAGAACAGAAACAGAGTTCACATCGTAAATAAAATGTTGCTTGCATATCCTTCACTTTTTTTGTTTTAAACAAAATATATTTGGGTATTTCTCAAATAGTTTAACAACTTTTAAATGTTCACAACAACACAGTTTAAATGTGGTAAAAACAAAAAAGCAAAATCATTTCGTTAATCAAAATTTGTTAATCAAAATATGTTAATCGAAAGAAAAAAATATTTATCTTATGAAGTAGTTTTAAAAAAACATCATATTTTGTATATAATTTGTAATATATATATATATGTATGTAAATATGACATACAATTTATTTAACGTCAAAATGAAACTTAACTACATAAATTAATATGCAACATATATTACATTCCCAATTCGTTGTTTTTCTTTCTTTTTTTTTTTTTTTTTTTAATTTATACTGATAAGTTGTTCTTTTATCTCACACATTAATAATGTAATTGAATCATTCTTGCACATATATGATCTCAAATATAAATTTTTTTGAAAAGAGATAAATGCTGTTGCGAATAAAATGTTGTACATGTAAATTGGAAAAAAAAATAAAAAAATAAATAATGCAATTTTGCAGATACAATAATATAAAAAGAATTTGAAATTTTTATTATTTATGAAATATCAGAGAAAAGAAATTGTTATTACATGAATTTCAGTTGGTTGTAAGTAAATTGTGAATCAATTTATAAAAAATAGGGACTTTATTTTTTTTGTATATTTTTTTTAATTAGAAAGGGAAATTCAATCATATTTCGCAGTATATATGTAAAAAATTCAGCTGAAAAAAACAAAAAAAGATATTCGAAGAAAACAAAGGAATATAATTTTAATTTTAAAGTATTGAAATAAGAAACTATTGAAATAGGAAAAAATGGGAAAAGCAGGAAAAGGAACAGGATCATTTGGAAAGCGACATGGAAAAAGTCATTTCCTTTGTTTAAGATGTGGAAAGAGAAGCTTTCACGTAAGGAAAAGAACTTGTGCTTCATGCGGATATCCCAATGCCAAAAAAAGAAAATTTAATTGGTCCCAAAAAGCAATAAGAAGAAATACAACTGGAACAGGACGATGCCGCTATTTGAAAAAATTGAGAAGAAAATTAAAGAATAATTTCCCTGAAGGATCCACTCCAGCACCCAAAAAAAGATAAATTAATATAAAGAACTAGAAACGAAGATATAAATGAAGACAAGGATGGAAATGTATATATATATATATATATATATACATATATGTATACATATGTATATAAGTATGTATATGTATATAAGTATATATATATATATATTTAGTACATGAGGACTCAGTTACTATCCAATGTACTGATGTTGATACAAACA